>CM062807.1:1171448220-1171698220 GCA_031772625.1 Pinus tabuliformis
CGCTTTCAGGTCATCGTAAGTCCAAGAAAAGACATCTTGGTACTTTCGAAACAAACTGATGAAAGCTTGTTTTTCCTCTAGGGTGCATTCTATTCCCAAATTAACATATTTGGGGTCACACTCAGTCCCGAGATTGATTTTCTCATGTAAGAGGGTGGAACTATGCGTCTTGGCATTTGGCAGACCTCTGAAGCAATTCTGAAGGTCAAATAGTTTTTCCAATGACACCACCCCTTTTGGTAAGGTATTTCCCTTCCGGGAATCCACCTCATCTTGTAATTTTTTTCATGTTCCTCTTCATTAATAACCGCATCTTTGAATACTTCAGCATTTGCCATGAATTCCAAAATTTTTTGGTCATCATTAAACAGGCACAAGTTAGTTACGTTATCCAGTACTTTTGGTTTATACAAAATTTCAATAGAAAAACCATCTCTAAGGGGTGTGAACCTAGCTGCAACATTAGCTAGAGTATCCGCAATAGCATTGTTAAATCTAGGAACAGACATGATATTGAAAGCTTTAAAAGAATTTATGAGATGCCATACCTCTTGCTGGTAGTTCTTTAGATGCAAAGACAAACAATGGATGCTATTACGTACCTGTCTCGTGATGATTTCTGAATCCACAATGACTTTCAGGCAGTCTGCTTTTAAGTCAATGGCCTTTTTTAGGCCGATCACCAATGCCTCGTATTCAGCAGTGTTGTTGGTACATTGGAATTCTAACCTGCAAGAGATCAAAAATCTTTCTCCTTTGGGATTTAGCAGGATGCATCCGACCCCTGCTCCATCGTGGGTTTTGGAACCGTCATAGTACAGTGTCCACGTCTCCATGTTGGGAAAGGGTAAACCTGACATATGCAAGTTTAAAGAAAAAATTGCGTCATCGCAGCTTGGGGTTTGTGTGGGGATTTCAATCTGGGTATCTGAGGAAAAGGTTGAGGTCTGAGGCTGATAACACCCGAATGAAGATTCGAGGAGGCATACTCGTAGATCTTGTTGTGTGTAACTGATTGGTTCATTAGAGATTTAAAGGTACGAAATAGTATTTTTCATACAAGGTTCACTATTTACCCTGATCTGGTTATTTTTTCCTTTGTAAAGCTACCATAAGTGAGACCAATCGGTGGCAAAGTAGCCCTGGCAAGACCAATCTCTACTGAGAAGAAGACCATAAGCTTCTGGGATGTCTCCAATGATTATGTCAATGCATTGGTGCACTCGGGCATCAGACGATAATCGAATGATGACATTATTTAATTCTCCAACAGCTAGGACTTGATATCTGTCAAGTTAGACAATTTTGGCACCAGTTTTCTCTGGTTGAACATTCAGTTTCTTGCATACCGACCAGGGCATAATGTTGGATGAAGCACCAGAGTCAATGCGGCAATTGTGGACATTGAAATTAAACATCTCAACGGTTAATAGGAATGGGGGGGTTGAGCCTCTCGAGTTGGTGGTGGCAACATTAACTATAGCTTGGAGGTCGACTACGGCTGGGGATCGGCCTATGGGATTTCCCTTGCTCGAAGCGGTGGGTTTAACAGGGTCAAAGGAGAAAGTGATGGCTTTGGCTATGAGTTCCCGCTGAGTCGTCAATTTGCACAACTCGAATAATGAGATGTTAGCTCGTGTCTTCTTTAAATCTTCGATGATATTGTAATCTAACTCGGTGGGAAAATATTATGGTGTTATGCATGGCATAGCCATGATAGTCTTAGTAGTAAACCCTTTGGATGCATCCTTAGGTGTGGAGGGGTTCCTTTTCACGCTGGCGGGTGATTTGGTTGGGTATAAATCATCCATTCCTCTGGGTGAGGGGACAGATGTTTGACTGGTATCGGTCGGGGGAAAGATCCTACGCAATAGAGCTTTCTTCTTTTCTTCTAAGGAAGAGTCTGTTACTGCACCTTTACTCCTGAGATTGTAACTTTGGGGGGGGGGGGGGGGGGGGGGGGGGGGGGGTTTGGGGAGCCTCTCTGACACAGGTTTCTTGTGTAGTGCACATGTCTCCACCCCAAAGGATCTCGAGAGTTAGCATAGAGGAGGGGGAATCCTCACCAAGGGGGGAATCATCTTCTCCTGATTCGTCTGTTTCATCCTCTGCTTCGCCGGCGGTCTGATCTTCTAATAATTGGGTGACGATGGCAGTCATATTATGTAACAATTGCGGGCAGGTTTTCTCGGAGTGTGAAGCCTGATGGAAAGTGCAGAAGTTATCTTTGCCTAATTCTTCTACGTTGAAGGTAGGACTAGGGTTTTGTGAAACTTTAGGGGGGAAATTATTGGTTTTCCAGAAAAATGGCTTAGGGGGTTTGGACCCTCCAGAAACATCACTAGTTCTTCACTTTAGCTCAGACACTTCGTTGGTTAGTTGTTTTAGCGATTTGGTTAGTCCTTCAAAATCAAAAGGCTCTTTGTCTTTATCGACTGTTTTACTTGAGGAAGCCTGGTTTCTCTTACAGGAGGACTTTGGATCCTCTCATGACTCGTGTTCTAGGGTGCCAATTGAAAGAAGATCCTTTTCGACCTCGAGTGCCACGACAAAATTCTCTACCAAAGTGAGCTTTGCTTCGTGCTTAATGAAAACAACAATATCTCGTGGCAGGGCCCTTGTGTAGTAATCAATTGTGATGGAATCATCAAGGGCTACATCCATGGGGAACTTGTTTAAAATAGTGGTGACACATTGATTAAAATCCTTTACCTTCTCCTTCTTATTACATTTCAGCGTGCTGAGCTCGATGAGGAGCATGGAAGGTGTCTTATCATCTTAAAACTTGTCCGGAAAGGATTTTCGGAACTCATCCCACGTTCGGATGGAGGAGATGGGTAGAGATCGATACCAAGTGGCCACTTTAATTTCAAGGGTATGTGAGAATATGCAACATGCTACGTCGTCGTACTGGACCTTCATCATTTTTAGAGTTAAATAGAAATTGCTAATGTGGTCATCAGCTGAGGTCCCTTTCTTCGAGTCAAAGTTTGGGAGGTGTTTCTCAGAATGTCGGAGCATATCATGTAGGACGCCTCTAAGGTTTAAACTGGATTACGCCATCCAAGCCAGTGGTGGGGGACAACGTTTTGGTCTAGGGTTGGAAAGGGGGCAATGATCATTGCCTTCTGATTCACTATCTGTACCTGACCTATTGCTGGTGCGAGGGGGGTGTCTGGATTCTCTTCTCGGCACTCTGATACAGGTGTGTTATAAACTTAGTAGAAAGTGTGATTTTTAAGAAACACAAGAGAATAATTGACAAGTATCTAGTGTCATACATATATACCATGAATAGCAAGAGATAAGCCACACAGTCTCACGTAAAGTTACTATTAGTAGGACTTTAAATAAGACTTGTGCAAATTAAATAGATTCTACTTAACGATTGCAAAATTAGTTCACAATAATCAACCATTTACCAACATACAAAACCATGCAGTCAAAAGAAATATTATACTAACACATAAAGAAATAGTTCATTGGCATGCATATAGAGTGAAATAAACCAAATACCATTCCTATGTAGCGAAACCAGATTCAGGGTACGAAATAGCATGTGGAGCTACCGCACATCAAGAAGCTCTCGAAAACATTTGATCCGTCAAGTGTAGAAAAATACTCATGGTACCAACACATACATATTTGAAGAATTCAATAGTGAAAACATGCAATTAACTCTTGTATTGACTAGAAGAACCACACTTCTCTTAAGCATTGTGTCTATTACTATCCAAAAGTACCTTGCTCAAAAAGTCCTTTTCGAATGAGACATGAAGTTACATTTATAGGATGAGAGATACCTTTGGTCTACTCTTGACTCTTGGACTTCCTAGTGACCTTTTGGCAACCACATGACTCTTAGCATTCTATGTGACCTTTCGTGTTCATAGAGTATTCCGTGCTATTATAGTACACACACAAAAGAAAAAGGAAATGGCTATCATCCTAGTTGACTAAGCTGCAGATGGCGAGTTCTGGAATGCTGAGCTCGAGCTTTTCGGTCAAGTAAGTGCGCCATATGTTGTATTCTACCACGATGGGAGAGATTGGTGGTTGGCCTTCATCATGTCAGTGTAAGCATTCCAATGCGTCTAGGATGAGAGTATTTCGCCTGGCACATATATGATTGTTCAAGGTACCCAACTTGGTGTAGAGCCTCACTGGTTCCACGATATAACGTTTGATATTTTCCGCTGAGGCTAGCATATCTCTTGTGCGGGAAACGCGTCTATACGTTTCTATGAATGCTTGCACATCATTGTTGATCTCCTCCTAATTTCTGACCTGTCCAATTTCTCCTATAGAAGGGGACCCATGTAGTTGGATCAGTGACTCAAGACTGCTGAACAATTGCCTATAGGAAGCCAACACCCTTTCTATATCTTTGACCAATTTTTCTCTGGACTGCATTTTGATACGAAGTTGGACTCTGGTATTCTGCATAGCAATCCAATCTTTCCTGGGGACTACTGTCAGGGCTTTGGGGTACTTTTCAGACCATTCATGTATTTTATCTAGGGTGGTCATGGCCTCTTTGAGCATGGAAACCATTTCCTTTGAGTGAGTCTAAATAGCCACTATGGGAGCTATAGTGTGGTGCGGTTTTGCCATCTCCTCATAAACTATAGCCATAGTCTCTCCTAGGATCTTTGTTTCTGATGCAACTACTGTTTGGAAATCAGCTGACCCTGTATGTAGTAAGCGGAGTGTCGTGATTTCCTCCTCCAAGCTCCTCTTCCCTTTTTCTGCTACACTGGCCCTTTGCTCAGATGCATATAACCTGTTTTGAAAATCTACAATTTGTCTACTCATCCAGGCTACATTTTGTTCTGTGGAAGCTACGAATGTTGTACCGGTGGAGGCAATCATTAGCGGGTTTGACATGATATTTGGCACGATATCTGTTGCTGTAGTTACCGATAATGGGTCAGTTGGGTTTCTGCTGCAAGATCTCCTCCTCTCCTATATAATCTTGAGGTTTACTTCATCAAATGTGATTTTAGTCAGATCTAGAACCTCTTCCTCTTGATCTTCTATGATGCCTAGCTCTAGTTGGGGTAGGTGTCCACCTGTTAGGGGAAGAATGGTAGGTACGTCCAAAGGAGGAAGCTCACTCTATCCTGGGCTTGGATCGACCACCCTGCTCGTCTCTCCTTGTTCAATCACTACCATTTCCTTCTCCTTGTTTGCCCTAATCTCCTCTTCCTATTGCCTCCTTTCCCTTTCTGCTAGTGCCCATTGCCTTTCTAGCTCTTCCTCCATGTTCTTCAGTTCCTGTTCTAACCTTTGTTGTTCATCTTGTTTTTTCCTCGTAGCTTCTTCTGCTTGTCTCTGCTTTTCGGCCTCTTCTTCCCTCCTTTTCTCTTCCTCATCTTGTGCTCTCTTTTCCTCTTCCTTCCTCCTTTTCTCATCTTCTTGCCTTTTCCTCTCTATCTCGACCTGGCTTTGAGTGTCGGGTTCCTGCGATTGTTTTCTTTCCAGTTCTCTTTGTCTCTTCAGTTCTTGCTTCTTTCTTTCTAGTTTGGCATTTCTTTGTATGAGTGTAACTTCATCTTCCCCACTATCGCTTAGAGGATCTTCCGCTTCTTTTCCTTTTCGTTTCCCTAATTTTTCAGCTCTCTTCGGTGTTCTTTCTCTGAGGATTTCATCATCCTGGAAATCATCAAGGAGTTCATCTTCTATGGCTTGTTGCTCACTGGGGCTGATCTCCCTTGTGGAGTTATACTAGTTCCTAATTCTGTCCTCGAGGTCCTTCCTAGTGTGGGCGTAAGACCAACTAAATTTTTCCTTCTTATAGTGGGTAGCTACGATCTTTTCGGGGTCATACGTTCTATAATTCAGGGTCACGAAATGGCTCCCCTCGAGTTCTTCAGCTTCTGCTTCCACCTGCTTGAAGTTTTCTACTATGTATGCTCCAATAGTAAGAGGAAAAGGCGGCCAAGGTTTCTTCTTACCTTTGTGCAACACCTTCGAGAAACCCTGTGTCATCTGGTAGCAAACCTCTCGTAGAAGAGTCCTATCTATGGTGAACATGGGTAGAGTGTGTGAAGCTTTGTGAGTACCAAACACCCTGACTATTATTCCCTCATTGATAGGGAACTAGTGAGATACTTTAGCCACAGTCCTCATGGCTCTTTTGGACATGCAAGGTGGATCTTCCCCAAACAACAACTGGTATAATGGGATGATAAATGTTTCAGATATTATATCCAAAATGGCTCTATAAACCGTGTCCCAAAAGACCTTGTAGTGGCAGTGGACAGGTAGGGGTACTGATGAGTCCCAATTGCAACTCCAGTGTGCAAAGTGGCACCTCGAATAGACAACGTCAAGGAGGTACGAAGACATATAAAATTCCAGAGGTTGTTCGGGAGCTGGGCTTTGGGCAGTGGCTATGTTGGTCCTCAAAGAAGATGAGAAGATGCTCTCCCAATTGAAAATAATGCCCTGAGTGGCGATGGCATACATGAGTGGGACCAACGTGCCATAAAACACATCGCAGTCTCCCTTGCCATATAGTCGACACATCATTGAAGTGATTAACTGATATACCCTACGTAGCCCTTCGGTCTTGTATGCCTGATCTATCCTAACCTAGAATTTCGCAAGTTATTGCCATCAAACCCTCAAGATGTCTTTCGTCAGGGTAGTGAATCCAGCAAGCCACTTGGTGTTAAAAATCTACTTCTTTTTAGGAAATTTATAGTAGGCAATGATATTCATGGAAGCAATAGTAGCTATAAGCGCCCCATCATGACCCCTAATCATCCAGTATTCTGTGCTTGTACACTACAAGACCCATTCAATGATTTCAATGCACGGGAATAGTGGTGGATGAGTCGCCACTTTATGTAACCTTGACCTTTTGACGTTGATATATACGTGAAAGTCCTCTTGTGTCTCCAGGATATCCCTCCTAGAAAATTCTTCGTAGATCTCTGTTGCCTTGTTGGGGCCTGACCTAGGTTTACAAGTGTTTTAGCTAAAAAAATCCTGCACTACCAGCCCTTTTGGGAACAATCCACAGAGCTTGGACTGAAGTCTCACCTGAGGTAGTATGGGAGGGTGCTGGAACCAGGTTTCCGCACCCTTGGGATGTCTTGATGTGGTCTAGAGGGGTCGTGAACCGTCCTCTGGCCACGCGCCACTCTTGTGCGACTGTCGTGCTTCTGCGTAGATCCGCGTAGTTGCGCTTTCTTATTAATGAATTTATTACAGATCTGATCTTATTCTTATAGTCTTTAAGCAAACATTTAACAGTAAAACTCAGTGCGCAATCAAAGATAGTGCATAAATTTAGAGCCTAAGCAACAGGTAGATTCACGATAAAGCACATAATGATTTAGAAATTTTTGTATTTATTTATCTTCTGTCAATACAACCTGATTTTCCCTGTGCACTCAGCTACAGGGGTCTGCGCACACAGCTGCAGACTCTACTAGGCCTCTACGCACACACCTACAGAGCCTCTAGCTATCTACCAACACCTTTGACTCGAACTTACAAACGCTGAGAGAATATTTCCTTCATAAACCCATTACCTTCCAGATCCAAAACCAAAAAAATGACTTCTAACTATAGAGCCTTACTCTATTTATACATTTCCATGGGTAGGCCGACTCACTTTCTATTTTCTTACATTATTTTTGCGTGGACAACCCTTTTACTTGACTTATTACAATCCACGCTCCATGCATCTCGCGGAGCCTTTACCATACTTTTACCCAACATTGTAGGCTTTGAGCCCCAAAACCCTTGCGCGGGGCCTCCGCTACCCAACAATCTCATACCAAGAGAGCCTGATGGTATTACTTATGTTACACGTCGTATCTGTGAAGATAGGTGGCTATTCGTCTGGATTTGTTTCCCGTGTCCTGCTTCCTGATGCACCTTGAGCTCTTTTAGTAGTCAGGTGACCCATATCGTATTCAAAAGAGGAAATGGATATGCACTCGAGCTCAACGTCAACTGGAATGTAAAAAATGCAATCCCACAATGAGAGAGGGGGCATAACCATAAATTGACAATACCAAAAGAAAACTTAGCTAGTGAGAGGGAGGTTGCGAGAATGAGTGAGTCACAAGGTATTTGATGCGATAGTGCGACTGAGTTCACAGGTCAGGCGCGACTGTGAGGTCGAGATGTGAAGGGGAAGATTGTGGGTCACACAGAGAATGGAGGAGTCGTGAGGTCGCAATGATAGGAGGTCGTGGGGAAAGAGGAGTCGCGAGGTCCCAAAGGTAGGAGGTCGCGGGGAAAGGAGAGTTACGAGGCTGCAAAGGTAAGAGGTCGTGGGAAAGGGGAGTTGCGAGGCTACAGAGTCACTGAGTCAGGGAGAAGGGGAGTCACGAGGATGCAGAGTTGCAAAGTCGTGGAGGGAAGGATATCACGGCTACGGGGCATGCGAAAAAGGTTCAGATTATCCTAGAGGAGGTCTCTGAATGACTTAGGGAGACCAGGGTCACTTTCAGAAGGATAAAACCTCGGTTTCTTGATCTAATAAGGAGGATTAGGTGTAAGGAAAATTGAAAACATGAGTGAAGGAGTAGGGGAAGGCTAGGGTGATTTATGGGGCACAACTAGGAAGGAGAGCTAAGTAAAGAGCTTAAACCTAGGGCTGGAGGTAAGCTGGAAGTCAGGGGATGTAGTTTATGCCATTTGGAAGAAAATAATCATTGTAGGAGGGAGGACCGTTACTTACCGGAGTCAGACGTGTGCGCGAAGTCAGGTGAGAGGGATTTATGCCTTCTGCTGCCACCAATAGAGCTTTATCAAATGCGATTAAGGTCCACTCCTATTTATAAAATCATCGCATGTGTGGAGGTCGCGAGGGTTGCGAGGGGGTATATTATGACCTTGCGACTCAGGGGTCATGAAGTCGTGTTGGAAGATGTGAATAGGAAATGCGATATTGTGACCTGGTGACCTTGCGAGTCGTGGAGTCTAATGGTCGCAAAAGTTCCCAGTTGTAACTAAGGCGACTTTGCAACTTTGCATCTCGGAAGGTCGCGGGGTTGCGAGGTCGATTGAAATATAGGCGGTCGAAAGTGTGACCTTGCGACTTTGCGACTAGCGGGTTGCCGAGGTCGCAAGGGTTGTCTTGGTCACGGGTATATGCTATAGTTGTGTTGCAATTATGCGACCTGGTCTTATCTCATGGACTTGTGACTTGGCTTAACTTAGCCAAAATTTGGAATTCCCTCGGATTTACTGACACTGACGAAACTTCGAGAAGGGCCTAACGGGACCGAAGCTTAGGCTTGATGTAGGGGGTCAAAAAATTTTATGTTTACAGGGATTTTTGGAGGTGTTGTCACAACAACTACAACAAATTCATAGAGTCCTGGTAGCTATTCCAGCTCTTTGGAAGGCCAAGGAGAGCGAGGCTCTCCATATCATCATCGGCAGTAGTTATTCCCACACTACTAAGATCATCTCTGCAGGTGCCGAGCTTGTTCAGATATGTGGAAATAGTATCACCATTCTCCATCTTGATTCTTCAAAGCTTGTCCTTGAGCGCCAATTTCCTCTAGTCGCTATTGTTCTAGTAGAGGTCCTTCAATGTCTTCCACATTGAAAATGGAGTATCCTTCCCATGGAGACTCGAGACAATATGGTCTTGAACTCCCTCAAGGATGATCCATCTCGCCTTCACCACACACTTCTTCCACTCAGCCAACTCTTGTGCATTAGTTGAAGCGAGCTTTTGGATTTCTTACTCAATGAATTCCTTCAAGACGTTGTCTTCTAATACAGCCTCCATGCGATCTTTCCATGCTATGTAATTCG
Organism: Pinus tabuliformis; assembly: GCA_031772625.1. Classification (NCBI taxonomy): domain Eukaryota; kingdom Viridiplantae; phylum Streptophyta; class Pinopsida; order Pinales; family Pinaceae; genus Pinus; species Pinus tabuliformis. The sequence continues at coordinate 1,171,458,013 of CM062807.1, forward strand.
AGCTATCATCCAAGGCATACTGGAGTGTCAAGCCATTGAACACCATTGGCCAACCTTGAAGTACGATAAGAATTCAATTTTGCACCTGCAACCCCAAACTTCAAACTTCGAATTCTCTTCTCAATAAACTATTCACAGCTCCAATAACCTTTTCTCTGATACCATGTAGAAATTCTGACTGTAGATTAACCTGATAATGCAATATAACCAAAGAAAAATACTTTAACCTACTTCTACAATCAATTTGCAGAAGATTAAAATATTTGAGCAAGATCAAGCTGAACACCTATAACCAGAAGAAAAATCAATGCACATGAAACACAAAAGATACTCAGGGGAAAGCCTCAGCTAAAAACCCCACTATTTGATTTATCATACAAGTTGGAAATATATCAGAATTACACAAAGCCTTAGCTTTCACAGCTAGCCATCTCTCACTACAATCCTCGCAGATGCTCACAGGAAAAATTGACTTCTAATAAGCCTTCTCCTCTGCCCTCCAAGCTCCTATTTCCTTGCGCAATTTCTCCTGGGTGATCCTCCTGTTACCAAGTGTAACACTGATCTCACACACTGCTCTAACACACTGTCAGAACTGCGCAATCCTCAAGGAATGATGCCTTGACTGCATGCATGAGTTTTCTTTATAAGAGAACACATGCAACTGATAGTACATTGTCCCTGTCTTTAATCTCAACTGGGTCTTTCTCATAATAGACATGCATGAGTTAATGATGAGAGAATCTTCAGTTATTTGGAGTACACTAGTTGGATGCATGCATGCATCAACTAACTGATAACTCACAATTAGTTCCTCAAACAGTTTGGAACTAATTTAACTAGACATAACTCAGTAAACTGAGCTAACTAATTACAGCTCAAATATAACTCAATCTTATCTCCTTAATTAAGGGATAATCTCCTTAATTTAAGGGATAACTGTTGGATGACTTCAGAAAGACTTCTAACTTGAATTTCTCCAACTAATTAACTCAAGATGAATTAATTAATTTTTTTCAAGCAGCTGGTGAGACTAAATTTGAATTTTAATTCACAATTTTAATTGAAGGACAAATTAAAATTGGAATATTCTTGTTGCCACATTTCAACAACCCACTATTGTTATTGTTGTGCCCCTACAATATTATTGTTATGTAGGCTCTAATTATATTGGGACCCCTTAGACTCCTATATATAGAAAGGAGTTGTTGTCAATTTTATCATCCAAGAATTATTCATTTTTGTAATTTAAAGGAGGTTTCCCACTCAAAGAGGCTAATTTTGAGGTCATTGATCTATCTTTTCTTCTATTTGGTGAGCTGGTTACATAACGTTTGGTTTCAGAGCTTTGGATTATAGGGTTTCGCTGCTTCAAACAGATCATCGTTGAAGTTTCTCTATAAAAACAAATTCTACAAATTTTAGAAGCTTAAATTAAAACCCATTTGAGCCGCAATCGCGATAAACCTTGTGTTCAAATTTCAGATCTTGAATCGCTATATTTGCAGAAATATAATCTAAGGAAGTTAACATTTTTTTAGACTCCTGAATTCCATCCTAAACAAGTGATCATGGGAAACACGTTATAACTTTCTATCTGAGCATCAGATTCCAATTCCATAAATTTTTTTAGAAAGAGGACAGAATGTAGTTTGTTGGGTATTGTTTTTAGGGCCTAAGGTCGAAACAGTGACACGTGGTACTTCATACAAGTTCGCTCTACTGAACTAGTCTATAATGAGGAAATCGTGGGAGATTAAGCATAAATATTTCTTGTAGAATTCAATATCAATTGGACTTGTGGGGTTGGAAAGAGGACTCATATGGTTACATGACAAAATTTTAGACCTTGGATATCCCAAATTTCTGATATAGATCATATTCAATATCAACCTCCTATAAGGCAAGAAAAAGGTGTGTATTTTTTAAATTTTGCTTAAGTTTTGTTTGAAAAAATAGTTTGAAGTGATTCAAAGAGAATAGGGAAGCATAAATATCATTAATTTATGACCCGAAGAAAGAAAATGGAAACACCTAGTAAGAAACCCAAAATCTCTACTATGACGCATGAAGAAGAGGAAAAAATACAACATGATATATCAAAATTATGTGGCCAAGTGCAAAAAATTTCGTTGTCACAAAACTAACAGAAGCTAAGATGGATGGTTTGAAGAATGGAATGGAAGCTACAAGAGAAGGTATAAAAAGGGACGTGGCAGTTTTGAATGATGTTTTAAAAGTAGACATGGAAGCAATGATGAATGTCAAGATAGGGGAGTTGAAGGAAGGATTGACAAAGTTGCTAGAAGAAAGGTGTCCTAGTGGTGGCAAGGAAATCCATGAAAATCATGATGAAGACAAAAAGAATATCAATTTTTATTTTAAAGAATCCAATGTGGGGTTTAAGAGCCACCACATTCCAAAGATAGAGATGAGGAATTTTGATGGAAAAGATCTGGTAACTTGGATACTACAAATGGAGCAATATTTTGATCTACATGATGTGCAACCCTCACAAAAGGTACACATTTCATCTTTATATTTAGAACCCAATCAATTTGTATGGTATAGATGAATTTGTTCTCGTAAACCACTTGTCACCTGGTCAATTTTTACGGAGGAAATGATATCACATTTTGAAGATACAAAGAGAAACACCTTCTTTATCCAATTGATAAATCTCAAACAAAAGGGTTCAATGGCGAATCACATTGAAGACTTCCAAAAATTGAATATTAGGGTAACCGATATTCTAGAGGGGCATAAGATTGATGTATTCATAGGAACTTTAAATTATATCATCCAACATGAGGTTTGCCTTTGGGAACCTGATTCATTGGAGAAGGCATTTAGGGTGGAAAGAAAAGTTGAAAGAAAAATTATGGCAATAAGGAAGTATACAACTCACAACTATAAAGATGGAAGTGTTGTTGCTCCTAGTCTTCCACAACCTACAAGGTTGACACCATAAAAATTGGAGGAAAAAAGAGCAAAGGGATTTGTTATAGTTGTGATAGGAAATATACTAAAGGTCATAAGTGTGCTGAGAAGAAATTATTCTATATTGATTATAAAGAGGAGGAAGAAAAGGAATAAGAAACATCAAAAAAGGAGGATATACACCACTAACCCACCGCAGAGAAAGAAGAAATGAATCTGACCATATATTGTAATGCATTGGCAAGAATTACCACTCCTCAAACTCTCAAGATAGAAGGATATATCAGGAAGAAAAAGTTAATAGTGATGATTGATTCTGGGAGAACCCATAATTTTATTCATTGTAAGATAACCAAGGAATTGAATTTCTTCTTATATCCAACACCATAGTGTGAAGTGATGGATGAAAATGAAGGAATTATAAATTTTTTTGGAAAGTGCCATGATGTCAAGCTAACCATGGGGGAATATGTCTCTAATAGTCCAATGCTTTCTATTCCCATGGGTGGTGTTGATGTTGTACTAGGAGTCCAATGGTTATAGTCTTTGGGGACGATAGTTTTCAATTTTCAAGAACTTTTCTTGAATTGTTTTTGGGAAGCAAAGGAAGTTGAGTTAATGGGTATTGTAGGGAAACCAGGAAATATAATTAGCTCTAATGGCATGAAAAATATTATGAAGAAAGAACAATGGGGCATAATTTCACAATTATGCTCACTAGGGGTTCAAATATCAAAATCATTTATTTCTCTAGATCTCCAAAAATTCCTGGACAATCATTCCAAGGTGTTTGAGACTCCCAGAGGCCTCCCACCTATTCATGATAAAGATCATGCGATTCACTTGATTCGAGGAAGTGTTCTTCCAAACATCGGGCCTTATAGATATATGTATGCCCAAAAGAGTGAAATTGAACATATGGTTGCAAAAATGCTAGAGGGTAGTATAATTCAACCTAGTCAAAGTTCTTTATTTTCTCCAGTAATATTGGTGCACAAGAAATATGGATCATGGCGTGTGTGTCCAGATTATAGGGAGCTCAACAAGCTCACTATTAAAGATAAATTTCCTATTCCTGTTATTGATGAATTGTTGGATGAATTACATGGATCAATTTACTTCACCAAGTTGGATCTTCATTCAAGATATCATCAAATTAGAATGAAGAATGAAGACATTCCAAAAACAACATTTAGAACTCATGAGGGTCATTACAAATTTTTGGTCATGTGTTTTGGCCTTATTAATGCACCTTCAACATTTCAAGGCTTGATGAATTCCATTTTCAAACCCTTCCTTAGAAAATTTGTGTTAGTATTTTTTTATGATATACTAATCTACAGTAAGTCTTGGAAGGATCATGTTCAACATGTTGATAGGGTGCTCAAACTGTTGGAGGAAAAACAATTATATGCAAAAACCTCCAAATGTTTCTTTGGAGTACAAGAGGTGGAATATTTGGGTCATATTTTCTCTCATGAGGGTGTTAAGGTAGACCCTAACAAAATTCAAGCCATTAAGGAATGGAAAATCCCCATAATGATAAAGCATCTTCGAGGATTTCTCGGGTTGACAAGGTATTATCGCAAGTTTATCAAGAATTATGGGAGAATAGTAACACCTCTAACATCATTAATGAATAAAGATGAATTTTCTTGGAATCCATAGGAAACTAAGGCCTTTGAACATATTAAAGATGAAATGTGCCAAGCACCGGTCTCAGCTACGCTAGACTTCAAAAAAACCTTTATAGTGGAATGTGATGCCCCAAAAAATGGAATTGGTGTTTTTTTAATGCAAGAAGGAAGACCCATTTCTTTTGAAAGTTGTCCAATCAAAGGAAAGTATTTAGACAAACCTATTTATGAGAAGGAAATGTTGGCAATACTACATGCACTAAAGCAATGGAGACCTTACCTAATGGGAAGACACTTCGAGGTAAAAACAAATCATGATTTTCTTAAATACTTTTTGGAACAAAGATTATCTTCATAAGAGCAGCAAAAATGGGTCACAAAGGAATTGGGTTATGATTTTGAAAGCATCTACAAAAAAAGGGAAACAAAATGTTGTTGCAGATGCACTCTCAAGAAAGGATGAGGACGTGGAAGGATTTCTTTGGGCCATTTCTATTATCCAACTAGATTGGATAATCAAAGCAGTGGATGAATGGAAGAATGAGGAATAAGTGTGGACGCTCATTCAACAGTTGCAGCAAGATCCCAATATATCTCATACATTTAGCTGGAAAAATGATTCATTATGGTACAAAGATCGCTTATATCTTTGTAAGAGTTCCCAACTCAAACAAAATATTATTTTGGAATTCCACTCCTTTCCCTTAGGAGGGCACTTAGGAATTTTAAAAATTTACCATAGGTTCAAGAAGGAATTTTTTTGGGAAGGCCTTAAATCTGACGTTCAAAAGTTTGTGGCTGAATGTTTGGTTTTCCAACAAAATAAAGTGGAGACAATTAAGACCCCTCGTCTGTTACAACCTTTATCCATTCCATGTTAACGTTGGGAGGAGGTTTCAATGGATTTTATCACAGTTTTACCCAAGTCCGAAGGAAAGAGTGTCATCATGGTGGTAGTTGATAGACTTAGTAAGTATGAAGATTTTTGTGCATTATCTCATCCATTTAAATCCGGTATAGTTGCTACTACTTTTATGGAAATAATTCAAAAGCTACATGGAATCCCAAAGATTATTGTAAGTGACACAGATCCCATTATCACTAGAAATTTTTGGATGAAATTATTTTCTTGTATGGGTACTCAATTAGCTCATAGCTCATATTATCATCCTCAATCTGATGGACAAATAGAGATAGTGAACAAATGTTTGGAAGGATATCTTCGTTGCTTTGTATCTGATAAACAAACATAATGGGTCAAGTGGTTACCTCTATGTTTTGGAGAATTTGGTATCTACGGATAAATACTAATTCCCTTGATAAGTAGCCATATCTAGAACAATATTTTAAAGTATTTTAGTCTTTCCCTATGAGAAATATATAAGATGAGAAGATGAGAAGACCTACTTGTAGTTCCGCTTTCCTCTCATCTCCTTTGTATCGATCCTGTCACTCCTTCCCGTACTTAATACACTTGAGAAGTACCTATAAACACAATAGAAAACAAAGAATGGATCAAATAAAAAGATCTATTGAATATAAGTGAATGGAATTAGATACATTTCACACATATAAGCATTATAAAACAATACAAAAGTATGGGAGAAAGGTTCAAACACTTTATTGAATAGAAGAAGGAATTACAACCATTTGTGTCTGATTCAAAGTCATTCCTCCAGCTTCAATCCCATCCACATCACATCAAAAGCATGAAAAACTTGTAGCATTACAATACTTGCTTCAAATCCAATTCTCATAACAACATTATCTCCTTACAATTCAACATAATCCAACCCTTGATCACTTATATGAGTGGTCAATTTATAAGGAGATGAAAGATGTTTTATCATAATGGCGGCATTGAATGGCCTTCCATACATAGAATTACTTCCATGGAGGAAGGGATGAGAGGATAGGATACATCTTAACTCATTCCTCATCCATTTTCGAGCTCATAGGAGTTGATAAGTGAGGGAACCTTCTAGATGACTCCAAAAGATAAGAATATTCCCCAAACCCTATGTGAATTTTTCTCAAACTCACCCAGCGCAGGTGAAAGGAAGCCTAAGTGCTCTGCAGAGCACCCTTGCATGGACTTAACTACCCTGCAGTGCACCCTTACATGGGCCTACCTATGCTGGTCCCTCTAGAGGCCATTTCTAGATGTCTTCAAGTCAAGAAATTATCTGGGAAGGAGGCATTCAAAGGGGTGACTTGTTTAGGGCATGTAGCAACTGAAATTAGGGTTTGATGAGCCCTAAAACACTGATATGGATGATGGTATTTATGTGCCTAAATGGATCTGTAACAGTTGCCCCCTAAAGCATGAAGTCAGAAAAATGCCAATGTCGAATGAAATTCTTTACGATGTGATGAGGAGGTATCGAAGTGGAAGGTGACCTGCATCAATTACAATACATATATCATGTTTTCTAATTTTTACATGAATCACTGAGGGAAGGCATACCCATGCTCAGCTTATTAAATTTCATTACATGTACATAAACAGTCGTCTACAGATATAGGCCCATGATCGGAATGACCATCAATGTAAAGCCATCGTACATATGATTTAGTACTCGTGAAATCGCAGCCCGGATGGATGAAACTAGATCCGAGGTCTTCTATCTCGTTCAATCGTTCACTCAAGTACGAGTCTAACCATGTGAATATGTGATCTGAAGTCAAACATGGGAAGACACCATCTGATTACCAGCCAATGATGTAAGTTGTTAACAGATGTGAGAGAAATCACTAATAATGATAATGATCCTCAAGGTACTACAGTACATTCTGCACGATGGTAATGGATGATTTGATGTCGAACACCATACAAAGTCTTCCGGTCGAAGGCCATTGATTTCAAGCTATCGTTGGAAGCGAGAAACCTGCCATTGATATATGCAATCCTCAAGGTACTGGAAGGGTGTTTCTAAGTCAACTTCTTGGATAATGTGCTGATGTCGACAAGAAGTGACTCATCGCACGAGGGCCTTGATGTATCCCACATCAATGACACGAAATGAGTGTAGTGATTTTAGAGATGGAATTTGGCTGATGAAACAAGGTTCAGGAATGGTGGTCATGAAAATGAAGGTTTATGGTATTGCAAAGGATGACTTTTGACTGAATGACTTCTCCTAAACATGCCGGTGACACTGAAATGAATTGGTAGCATTGACCCAAAACAAAGTGATGGATGGTATGATAGACCAATGGTGTGATAACCATCAAGCTAATATCCCAACCCAAATAGTCATGATGATGGAGTGGACGTGTCATGTTCAAGAGCAACCTACTACCATAAAGTGGTTTCCCCTTTTTCCCATTTCCCCAGTCATTGCTGACAAGTACCTCTTTATTTTATCAAGCTTGAGGAGGATAACATATGCTTGTCGTATAATTCCACCCTTTGGGTGAATCCATCACTATTTGATGTTTTAACAAGTTTGGAGAAGGTGAAACTTGGTCTTGTCTAGATGGACAAGTTTGTCACTATTTGATGTTTTAACGAGTTTAACGACAAAGATAACTCGGTCCTTTTCATCTTTAGATAGTTTGAAAAGGGACAAAAAGAAAACTCCACAAGTTCTTTTTCGTAGATTTGTCTCTCAAGCTCGAAAAAGCATAAAACAATATGAGAGAGAACTTATTTATCATGTTTGATCAATGTATTCCTTTTTCATAAATAATCTATCTCAGCCCGAAAAAGGGTTAAGCGTATATTGAGTAGATGTCATTTCCAATTCGTTAACGAGCTGAAAAGGACAAGCACTCGACAATCTTTTCATAATTCAAGAGTCTGAAAAGAGCTTAAAGAGGACTCCGTTTTGAGGAACGAGTGGTGTCTGGTATAGCAACTGGTTCTGGTGATGTTGGAACTTCTCAAAAAAATTTGATTTATGTGAAGAGGCTAGCTAATAAGACCACTCATTGCAACTATTCCTCAAAAAGGGTAAAACAACCAAGTGAAAGTGTATAATCAGCTAAGAAAATAGTGACGATGGAAGGAGAAAAACCAAGGCTCATCTGACGGAAAAGGCTAATAGAATGGAAATCACGAGGGTTAAAATGGAAATGCATTCATTTTTAGACAAGCTTGAACCATAGGAAACTATGCTTGGATTCAGTTTCATGTTTACACAAGCTTGAAACGAAAAACTATGCTTGGATTCAGTTTCATTTTTACACAAGCTTAAAACGAAGAACTATGCTTGAATTCAGTTTCATTTTTATACAAGCTTGAAATGAAGAACTATCCTTGAGATTGGTTTACATGCCCCCAACAAGATTAAAGGGATAGTCTCTTGTAACTAGATAGAAGTCATTGTAGTGAAGCAAGACGGTTATCCAACACCTTTTTGGCTTTGTCGAGATAGGGACAAAGGTGAATGGGGTGATTCTCTTCACATAACCTACAAGGAAACTTAACTTTACCACTAGGTGCATGCCGCCCAAGCTTCATTACATTCACCTAAGTAGACTACTCGTGGTTATCAGGTGGATGGAATGAAGGTTTGTTTACAAGATCAAGTGAACGACTCGACTAGGATTTTACGAGATCTAATCAAAGACTCGACTTGGAACTTTTCTCCAAGTGACCTTGTTTATTTTTTAATGAGCTTGACACAAGACAAGGAACTCTGCTCAGATTCCTTATTTCATTTTTTAACGAGCTTGACACAAGACAAGGAACTATTCTCATACTCCTTGTTTCATTTTTCAACGAGGTTGACACAAGACCAGGAACTATCCTCATATCCTTGGTTTCATTTCTTAATGAGGTTGACAGAAGAGAAGGAACTATCCTCATATTTATTGGGTTGTGTTATATTCTTTCCATGACTAGCCCATGTAGTTAACTGGGGGGTTAGAGGGGGGGCAAAGCTCCCCTTTGTTGTGTCGATTATGTAGCGGGGGGGTCACATGGGGTTTGAGGCGCACCCGTAACCCCACTTTATGGGGTCTGGGGTAGTGCCCCAAAAAACTTTGGTTTTGGACCCTATGTTAGGTTGGGCGGACCCACCTATGGTTTTGTGCATGATTTTTGCATGTGTTTTTGGACGCGATGGTTTTCGGTCCATGGTATTTGACGCTTTGGCATTTATAAATATGTATTATAACATTGAAAGGAACATAATGAAAAAATCAAGCTGATAGTCCTGGTTTTGGGATCCAGGGGAAAATCTCTGTGTATATGTGTTTTATGTGTTATTGTCTCACATTGTTTATATTCTGTGTTTTAGAATTCGTATGCAGGTAATTTCTGTACGGGGTTAAAACCTACATTTGGTATCAGACCTGTTTTGGCTTCAAGAGGATGCCTTTGTTGCTGAGGGGTTTCACTCAGGCCTGTGGTAGACCCTGTTCAGTGGGAGATCTGCAAGATTGATTCTGGTGGTGAAAGAAGATGGCGAGCAGTGGAAAGATAGAGATCAAGAAATTTAATGGTCAGAGTTTTGAGTTGTGGAAACTAAATATGGAGGATCTATTGGTCGATAAAGATCAGTGGATTGTGGTAGATCTGGGTACTAAACCAACGGGAGTGTCCGATGAAGAATGGAAGAAGTTGGATCGGAAGGAAAAAATCACAATACAATTGTGTGTCTCAGATTCAGTATTGCTGAATGTATCAGGGGAAGCTACGGTGAAGGCTTTGTGGGACAAGTTAGGGACTTTGTACCAATCTAAGTCTCTGGTGAATAAACTATTCCTATGGAAAACGATGTATAACCTGAGGATGAAAGATGGAGACTCGATGACAAAACCTCTGAATGCATTTAATACTGTGGTAAGTCAATTAGCATTTGTTGATATTAAAATTTTAGATGAAGATAAGTGCATCAATTTTTTGTGTTCTCTACTAGATTCATGGGATAGTCTGGTTATTGCAATAGGTAGCAATGCAACTGCCTTGCATTTTGATGAAATAGTTTCATCCTTGCTGATGGAGGAGATGAGACTGAAAAATATGGAGAGCCAGAATGGTGATGCCTTGTCTGTACGAGGTCGGTCCTAGAATAAAAACAAAAATAAGTCATCGAGTGGGAGATCTAAATCTAGAGGCAGATTTAAATCTCCAGGAAAACCTATAAAGGTGGTGTGCTAGAAATGCGGAAAGGAAGGGCACTACAAAAGGGACTGTAAATCTAAAGCTCCTAATAAAGGAAAGGGATCTGATGACGCTCCTTCTGCAGAGGCAAAAAGCACCTCAGATGAAGGTGGGGATGTGTACTTGGCTTTTTCAAGTACACATGTAGATCATGAGGCATGGTTGACTGACTCAGGTGCATCCTTTCACTTCACGCCCCATAGAGAGTGGTTCTACGAGTATGAGAAATACGATGGTGGTGATGTATTCCTAGGGGATGATAGCAAGGCTAGAATCATTGGTCATAGAAAAGTAAAGTTGAATTTCCAAGGTGGAAGGGTTAGAACACTTCCAAGTATTCTGCATATTCCTGCATTGGCCAGAAATCTCATTTCTGTAAGCAAGCTGGATGATGCAGGTGTAAAAATAGTGTTCGAGAAATATACCTGCAAGATGGTTCGGGGAGCACTGGTATTCATGCGGGGAGTTCGAATTGGAACTCTGTACAAGCTGCAAGGTAGCACTGTTATTGATGGGTGCAACAGTTCTGTGGTTCCTGAAAGTGGAGAAGAAAATCTAGTGGTCTTTGGAGAGAAGACCATGTTGTGGCATCAAAGGCTTGGACATATTGGAGAGAAGGGCCTTTGAATACTTCATGGTAAAGGTATGGTAGAAGGTATGATTAATAGCTCTCTGGATTTTGATTTCTGTGAAAATTGTGTATATGGGAAGCAGAATTGGGTGAGTTTCCCCTCTGGTGGTAAGAGGGTGAAACAGATATTAGAGCTTGTGCACAATGATGTGTTTGGACCTGTGAAGGTTCCATCACTGGGTAAGTCTGTGTACTATGTATTATTTATAGATGAATTCTCAAGGAATACATGGATATATTTGCTTAAGAAGAAATCTGAATTCTTTGACAGGTTTAAAGAATTTAAGGCTTTGGTGGAAAACCAGAGAGAGAAGAAGATAAAGGTGTTGAGGATAGATAATGGTGGAGAGTTTTGCAGCAAGGAATTTGAAGAATTATGTAAGAAGTGTGGCATAGCACGACAAAAGACTACTCCATATACACCTCAGCAAAATGGAGTTGCGGAAAGAGTGAATAAGACATTAATGGAAAGGGCAAGAAGCATGCTCAGTGGTGTCGAGTTAGGACAGGAATTCTGGGCAGAGGCGATGGATACTGCATGTTACCTGGTCAACAGGTCACCTTCATCAGGGTTGGAGGATAAGACTCCACAAGAGGTTTGGATTGTTAAGAAACCCTCTCTTTCACATCTGAGGGTATTTGGATGTGATGCATATGTACATGTTCCAAAGGAGAAACGAACCAAGCTAGATAGTAAATCTGAAAAGTGCATGTTTATTGGGTATAAGGATGGTTTAAAGGGTTATAAGCTTTGGAACCCAGTCACACAAAAGGTTGTGTACAGCCGAGATGTGGTGTTCAGAGAGGTAAAAGATGTTATTAAACATGAAGTCCAACCAAAGGAACCTGAGAAGATAGAGTTTGAGCTTAAGGAGGAAGAATCAGACTCTATAGCAGAGGAGGAATTAGAAGATGAAGAACCACAAACTCCAGGTGTGAGAAGATCAGTTTGAGAAAGAAGGCAGCCAGAAAGGTATAGTCCATCTGCTTTCTATTAAAATTTTGCTTTATCTATTACTGACGATGATCCCAGAACTATGAAGGAATCAGTAGATTCAGAGGATGGAAAACTCTAGAAAGAGGCCATGGTTGATGAAATGGCATCTTTGCACAAAAATGAGGCTTGGGATCTGGTGGAGTTGCCGGCTAGAAGGAAACCTATTGGCAGCAAATGGGTGTTCAAGAAGAAGATAAATGCAAAAGGAAAGGTGGAGAAATAAAAAGCTCGGTTGGTAGCAAAAGGTTATTCCCAGGTGTCGGGAATTGATTTTGGTGATATTTTTTCTCCTGTTGCCAAGGTAACTTCTATTGGGTTATTTTTATCTATTATTGTTGCTTTTGATTTTGAGGTAGAACAGATGGACGTGAAGACAACATTTCTTCAAGGGGATCTGGAAGAAGATATCTACATGAAGAAACCTGAAGGCTTTGTGGTGAATGGTAAGAAAGAACAGGTATGCAGGTTAAAGAAGTCTCTGTATGGGTTAAAACAGTCACCAAGGATGTGGTATCAGAAATTTGATACATTTATACGGGGTCTTGGCTTCACCAGAAGCAAAGCAGATCACTGTGTGTATTTTAAGTTAATTGGTGACCGTGTTATTTATATAGTCTTGTATGTGGATGATATGTTGCTGGTTGGAAATGACAAAGAAATTTTTGTTGCGCCATGCCCAAATTTCCCAGAAGAAAAACAAGGGGGATGTTCCCCCATGTAGGATTTTGTTCACTCCACCAACTCAAGCATTCAATAATGTTGTTGTATTGGTTATAGAAGAAACCAATGAAACTAGAAATATTCCTCCAAACCTGTACTGTCATAGGGAATTTTAGAAAAATATGGGCATTATACTCCTCCGCTTTACTGCATAGTACACAAATCCTCGGGCCCTGCCAATTCCTCTTCCGAAGGTTCTCCCATGTTAAATTTTTGTTTTTCCAAACCAGCTAAAGAAAAAGAATGATCTTAATGGGGATTTTAGTTTTCCAGAATTTGTAGAACCAACATACCTCAGTGTTGTGGACCTCTTGGTAACAGAGAGCATTATATACATCAACCACCACAACTCCACCTTCCTTCATCTTTCCTATCAAGGCAATCTGGTCCCCGCTTGCCTCACGACAACCTCCTAGTAGTTTCATGCCAGTACTAGTCTGCTCCCACTCTCACGCCATCTTCCCGTCCAAGCCCAATTCCCACGCTCGTTTCCATATTGGAATATGACCCTACGATTCATAAATGACTTGGTTCCAAAAGAATATCCAACTGCTGTTGATATAGTGTATAAGGCCCTTTGATATACGTCTGTCCCTTTCTATGCCCAATATGTGATCTAGTCCAATAATAATCCGATATCCAGAATCCAATTTCCAAAAGAGATTCTACAAAAAACATTTACTGATTTTTTTGAAACTAAGCCAAATGGTCGAGCCCGATACGATCCCAATACACCCTCTTTGCATCCAGATAGGGAACTCGTGGTCCATTAAATACTTGTGTCTTATGATCATGCCCCATATGCCATTTCCAAATAAACCCCTCCATAATGAATTTTGTAGTAATGCCCATCTAAATCTCCTCAGATTCAATATCACCTAGCCACCCAATCGTTTAGGAAGAGAAATATGATCCAGCTTAACTAGGTGGGGTTTGGTATTGTTAGTCGCACCAGACCAGATGTATTTGGCCAAAATCTGATTCAGACACTTAATAATGGAGTGAGGGGGATGATATAAATGAGCCCAGTATACTCCCAACTGAGTGAGCGCCAATTGGGTCAATGTAATACAACCACCCAAGGATAAACATCTGAATTCCCACCCAATGATCTTTTTGTAAAAACGGTCCACAAGCCACATACAATAATTAACCTTATAACTACATGGCTTAATATGATAGCCAAGATATTTCATGTCCCCCGACAATGAATCAGTAGCCACCCCAAAAAGTCTATGGATATATGCAATAACCTCTAGATCGCACGTGCCATGTAGTATGATAGAGTTATGTAGATTCATGTACAGTCCTGTAGCATTCCCAAATTTTGCAAAAAATATGAAATAGAGTTAGCCATGCATACCCGTTGAGCATCCCCATGATGAGCACATCATCAACAAAACAACTATGTGAAATTCTGATATCTCTTCCCAAGTTCAGTGCATCAGACCCTTTGTCACGGCTTTTTTGATATGTAAACTAAGCCCATCCATTGCCAATATCAATAATAAAGGTGAAAGTGAGCATCCATATCTGAGTCCCCTCCCAGCCCTCAAAAAAACTATGGGATAACCATTTATAACAACAACATAACTAGCATTTGAGATGCAAGCCATGATCCACTTAGCACATCTGGCTTGGACACTAATTTTATGAAGTACCAACCTCAGGTATCCCCAATCTAGGTAGTCATATGCCTTATGTAAGTCGATCTTCATAATAACAACATTTAATTTTTTAGTATGAATCAAATGTATGCATTCCTGGGCGATCGCCACAGCATCATGAATTTGTCTATTTTGCAAGAACCTGAACTGCTAAGGGGATATGAACTTTGATAGAGTGTGCTTAATCCTGTTAGCAATAGTTTTTGAAATAATATTATATATAACATTACAAAGTGAAATGAGTCTATAATCTGAGAAAGTATCTGAGGGAGTCCTTCTCGGAATGAGAGCAATGTAGGTAGAATTTACATGTGGGTGAATATAGCCCCTAGTCCTCGATTCCTCCACCATATCCAGAACATCCTGCTGAAAAATGTTAAAGAAGTGTGTAAAAACTTCAACCATCCACCCATCTAGACCCGGGCTTTTGTCCCCCTTAAAATATTTCAGCACCCCCAAGATTTCCTCCCCCGAGACCACTTTGTATAGGTCTGAGTTTGCCTCCTCATCGAACATGGAGGGATATAACTCCACCACCCAAATTTGGTCCTAAGCACTGTCTAAATCCTAGTGACAGTAGCCCTCTGAAAATGAAGTACTGCGGCTCTGCAGATGTCCTACTACAACTGAGCCCGGTTCCCAGCTGCATCAGTAATCTCCCATATGGAGTTGATCTTTCTTCTATGATTGACATATATGTGAAAGAATTTAGTGTTCCTATCCCCTTCTCGAATCCATATGGCCATACTCTTTAGGCACCAAGTAGAGTCTTTAATTTGTAGAATATTGTTAATTTTAGGTATGTTCTATGCTAGAGCAATTTATTTCAATTTTCACAGTTAGCTCAATATCTTTTCCAGATTAGCAATCACATCGGCATTAACGTAAACTGCAGATAGAACATAAATATAAATCATAGAAAACAAGCCAAAACAAGAGGACACAAGATGTGGCGCTAGCCAGGGACAAATCCCAATGTGGGGAAACCATTGATCAATTCTTCTTAAATGTTCTTCAATAGTTCAGCAGAGAGAGAGAGAGAGATAGTACATTTACAACAGAAGTCAACACTTTGACTTATCTAGATAAGAGCATAGATCATCTCTAAGAAGATGATACATGAGATCAGTTGAAGACATGCTACTTCAACTAATTCTGCAAGGTGACTCCTTCACCTATCGCTGTGTTGCATTTCGTCATCATGTTGCACCTCACCGCGCTGCACCCATCATCACTATGTTGCATCTCATCATGCGTCATTAATCATGACTGTACCCATCACTGTATTGCATTATGTGCCATTGCTACACCATGTTTCCATCCTGACCTATGTGTTGGCTGCACCTTGCTTGCTTGTTGTCCTTAGCATGCTTGTTGTTACATGCTAGTTGTCCCTTGCATGCTAGCTGTAACATTGCATGCTTGGTCTATTTGCTACTAAGTACCATACAACTGTCCCAATGTTATTTAGCTGTCCCTTGATTGCTGCTCTCCTTCAGAGACAGATGCTCCGGCTGTTTTGGCAGTTCCCGGTAGTTCCGGCTTTTCCGGATTTTCTGGTAGTTCTGGCTTTTCCAGCAGTTCCGACTATTTCGGCATTTCTGACTTTTCCGGCAGTTCTGTCTTTTCTGGCAGTTCCGGCTTTTCCAGCGTTTTTGGCAGTTCTAGCTTTTCCGATAGTTCCGACAGTTCCGGCTTTTCTGGCTTTTCTGGCAGTTCTAGCTTTTCTGGTAGTTCCAACTTTTCCAGCAGTTCTGGTTTTTTTTACTTTTCCTACTTTTCCAGCTTTTCCGGCTGTTTTGGCTTTTCTGGCTTTTCCAGCTTTTCTGGCAGTTCCGTATTTTTCGGCTTTTCTGGATTTTCGAGCAACGTAGAGCTTATTCTCCCATGATTGCATTTAGATCTAGGGCATGTTATCTAGGGCAATGTATACCCTATGGCACTCCCTCTAGCTCTCATCTTCATCAAACCCAAAACATGATGAAGTGAGATCACAAGAGTGAGTGTGTGTGTGTGACAAATGACTTCAAGTCCTCTTCTATTTATACTAAAACGTATAGGTTGAATAGACATGACTGTTGGGCTTCTGAGCCTACATAAGTTGCTGGCCGACTTGACAATTTGTCCATAATCAAAATAAATTCATATATTCATAAATACTTATCGGAATCGGATGATATTTAGATCAATTCTACACCTCTCGATGAGAGGGATCCAAGAAAAATATCAGCTGCCATAAATAAGATGACCCACATGGATTTTGGCCCTAGTTGCCAATTTTAACACTCCCTCTCAACTAGAGAGAACTCCATCCGCTGATCCAGATGTTCGACTGTAATATCTCTACCATCAATGCCTTGCACTGCTCTGCTCTGCTCTGATCTGATCTGCTTTGCTGAACCATGAAGAAGAAGAATCAATTGAGAATGTCTCATACCATTCTCTACTGACCCCAAGTCAGTTTCATCTAAAGAGAGTGTGTCACATCACTCTTACTGACCCAAAGTCAGTTTTATTGATCCCAGATCAATATCACAAGAGAGTGTCTCAAACCACTCATACTAATCCAAGATCAGTGTCATTGATCCTAGATCAATATCACAAAAGAGTGTCTCAAACCACTCATACTTATCCCAAATCAATTTCAATGATCCCAAATCAATGGAGGTCATCCTAGCATAGGGAGTACGATAGATACAACGTTGCGTCCATCGATAGAACTACTATGGTTTTATCCTCATTTCCCTGCTCATTGACCAAATGAGAGGTACTTTAGGATGCCTCGATACGAGAATAAATCATCCTGTCCACAGGAGAACAAATCATCCTGTCAGTGGATGCCACGGAGAACAAATCAACCTGGCCCACAGTCTCCACGGAGAACGAATCATCCTGGCCCACAGGAGAACGAATTATCCTATTCCACAATCGCCACATAGAATGAAGCATCTTGGCCCACAGGAGAACGAATCATCATGTTCCACAGTCGCCATAGAGAACGAATCATCTTGGCCCACAGGAGAACGAATCATCCTATTCCATAATCGCCACGGAGAACGAATCATCCCAGCCCACAGGAGAACGAATCATTCTGTTCCACAGTCGCCACGGAGAACGAATCATCCTGGCCCACAGGAGAATGAATCATCCTGTTCCACAGTCGCCACAGAGAACGAATCATCCTGGCCCACAGGAGAATGAATCATCCTGTTCCATAGTGCACCACCAGGGGAGGGTAAGTCGCCCTGTGGTCGTATATTGCTCCAGTAAGTACCCCAAGCCCCCCAGAGCTCCTACAGCTCAATGCATGCAACATGCAGGACCCTTATAAGAAGGTCTCTCAATGACTCCAAGTCGTTCGGGAAAGTTACAGATTTGACCTTTCCCCAAGGCTTTGACAAAAAATGCCTGCAACCTGTACATCAGTCTCAATGTGATGGAGCATCCTCGCTCATCGACTTACCATATCCCAGATAAGGCAGTATCTGCTGTCTATCTGCTGGAGCAATCATCGAATACAGGATTCCTTAATAATCGAATCCCACCTCTGGTTGTCATAGAGAATCATAGTGGTATTCATCATGTGTACAAACAGCTCACTTAAGAGCTTCTGCAACCACGCAGCTTCACATGAGATCATACTCGTAGCTGTGTATTCAGTCTCGGTTGTGCTTATAGCAACTGACTTCTGCTTCCTGCGCATCCATGATATCGAAGCAGAATCCAAAGAGAACCAGCACTGAGAAGTGTTCTAGTGATCTTCCACACTGCCTGCCCACTCAACATTCGAATAATCATGCAGTTTCATATTTCCGACAGTGTATCTCAATCCATGAGAGAATGCGCCTTGAAGATATCTCAGAAGATTCTTGGCACCAATCTAGTGAGGCTCAACCAAATATGAGCTCACCATGCTAACTGCAAAACATATGTCCAGACGGAAGTTCACCAAGAACATCAACGCGAATGAGTTTATGAAACTCAGAGGCATTTCCCAAATCTGGTCCGACATCACTACCATATAACTTCTGAAAGTTAATATCCTCGAGGTAGTCACAGGCTTGCAGTTTATCATTCCACATTCGGAATCCAACTCCCTCTTACTTCTGCAAATGAGAGGGTCTGCACCTGTCAGAAATAGGTCATCCTCATAAGGTGCCAATATGAGAGGTCTATCATCCATAACCTTTGGGTAATGGTTTGGATCAGTTTCACTCCTAGTGAATCTCAATTTCATCTGACAGCTATCAATCCTCTCATACTATTCCCGGGGAGTTTTGCTTCAAGCCAAAGAGGGCTTTCTTCCACCTGTATACAAGAGATTCCCGATCATGAATCTCAAACTCCTCGGGTTGTTCCAAACCTATGGACCTGCGACATGAGGGGAATGGTCCCCTTGTAAGATTTTTCTTTGGTACATCTTAGACATGTACTTTCATGCTCTTTTCAAATTTAGGCATCCCTGTCACCATCTGACTCACAGACCTTCGGTGCTATGTGTCAATGGACATGGTCCCTAGTGGAATTCCTGCAACTTGATACAACCTTGAACTCAAAAAAATCTTTGAAAATTTTATTTTCAAACACGTACCTTTCCATCGATGAGTGCCACCCTGAAACCTTTGACTTCCATTGCTGAAATGGACACCAGGTTCTTCTTGCGATCAGGTACATAAAAGAGATTTTGTAAATGAATTGAGTTACCCTCATTCAATTGAGGGATAACATTCGCTACACCCTTTCCAAGATAGGTTGCATCGGCTCCAAGTATAATCCCACGATGGTTTCCATCTCTACCAAATTAGAGAGTGCACTCATCTATCCGATGAAGTGCCTTGAATCACTACAATCAATAAGCCAGATTCCCAAAGAATCTGAAGGAGAGGGCCAATACAAGATAACACTTCTTTATCTTATTAGAAACAACATTTGATTCTTCATACTTGGGGTTCCTTGCTTTCTATGAAGAGTCGGCCATTTCCTTGATGACTTGCATTACTTGTCATTCCTTTGATCATTGAAGATGTCCCTGGAATGATTGTTATCATCATCAAGTGATGTGTCCCTGCCATTCGGACACTCCTTCGCATAATGGCCAAACTAGTTATCTTCCTTTCCTTCCACCCTGAGATCCGGTCTTCCAATGAAGTGATCTTTAGGTAGGCCACATTCCACTGCGCCATTCTGATAATATTCTCTGCTTCAACTTCACCCTTGGTGAATTTGAAGAGGGATGAGGAATCCACTGATCCTTTTGCCCTTTCCCAATTGTCTTCGGTGATTGCTCTTTCACTCTTGCTTGGGCATTTTCTTCACCTCAGCTCTGATACCATGTTAATTTTAGGTATGTTCTATGTTAGAGCAATTTATTTCAATTTTCATAGTTAGCTCAATATCTTTTCCAGATTAGCAATCACATCATCATTAAATTAAACTGTAGATAGAACATAAATATAAATTACAGAAGACAAGCCAAGACAAGAGGACACAAGATGTGGCACTAGTCAGGGACAAACCCCAATGTGGGGAAACCCTTGATCAATTCTTCTTATATGTTCTTCAATAGTCCAACAGAGAGAGAGAGAGAGAGATAGTACATCTATAACATAATTCAACACTTTGACTTATCTAGATAAGAGCATATATCATTTCTAATAAGATGATACATGAGATCAGTTGAAGACATGCTGCTTCAACTAATTCTCCAAGGTGAATCCTTCACCTATCGTTGTGCTGCATTTCATCATCATGTTGCACCTCACTACGCTGCACCATGCTGCACCCATCATCCCTATGTTGCATCTCATCATAGTTCATTAATCATGACTATACCCATCACTGTATTGCATTATGTGCCATTGCTGCACCATGTTGCCATCCTGGCCTATGTGTTGGCTGCACCTTGCTTGCTTGTTGTCCCTTGCTTGCTTGTTGTCCTTAGCATGCTTGTTGTTGCATGCTAGTTGTCCCTTGCATGCTAGCTGTAACATTGCATGCTTGGCCTATTCGCTGCTAAGTACCATACAACTGTCCCAATGTTAGTTAGTTGTCCCTTGCATGCTTCTCTCCTATGGAGACAGATGCTCCGACTGTTTCGGCAGTTCCCGACAGTTCCGGCTTTTCCGGCTGTTCTGGCTTTTCCGACAGTTTTGGTTTTTCCGGCATTTTCAGCTTTTCCGGCATTTCCGGATTTTCCAGCATATTCAGATTTTTCGACATTTCTGGCTTTTCCGGATTTTCTGGCAGTTCTGACTTTTCCGGATTTTTCGGCTTTTCTGGCAGTTTCGTCTTTTCCGGTAGTTCCAATAATTCCGACTTTTCTGGCAGTTCCGGCTTTTCCGGTAGTTCCGGCTTTTCTGGCTTTTCCAACAGTTCCGGTAGTTTCGACTTTTTCGGCAGTTCCGGTAGTTTCGGCTTTTCCAGTAGTTCCATCTTTTCCGACTTTTCGAGCAACGTAGAGCTTATTCTCCCATGACTGCATTTAGATCTAGGGCATATTATCTAGCACAGTGTATACCCTAGGGCACTCCTTCTAGCTCTCATCTTCATCAAACCCAAAACAGGATGAAGTGAGATCACAAGAGTGAGTGTGTGTGTGACAAATGACTTCAAGTCCTCTTCTATTTATATTAAAACATAGAGGTTGAATAGACATGATTGTTGGGCTTCTGAGCCTACATAAGTTGCTGGCCGACTTGACAATTTGTCCATAATCAAAATAAATTCATATCTTCATAAATACTTATTGGAATCGGATGATCTTTAAATCAATCCTACACCTCTCGATGAGAGGGATCCAAGAAAAATATCAACTGCCATAAATAAGATGACCCACATGGAGTTTGGCCCTAGTTTCCAATTTTAACAAATATGTTTCTTTTTAAGTTCCAAAGATTGTATACAATTCCTGAGAGCAGTCGGGGGATTATGCATAGGCATTCGTGGGCGCATGGCATCCAACTCCACCATAATATCATTTATCTCTTTGTTCAGTTGACCTCGTTTCCTCCTCTCCCATGCTTTTACCTCCACCTTAAGGGCTCGAAGCTTATCTAGGATATGCTTCATGGGAGAGATGTCTCGTTCCCTGCCTTGGATCTAGACTTCCCGCACAAGTTTGTTAAAATCTGGGTCTTCCAACCACACCCGATTAAACTTAAATGGCATCCCACATCTGAGATCCCCAGCCTCCAGTGGAGAGTAATGGGTCGATGGTCCGAGATATAATTATTCACAATATCCGAATGGACGATCCCAAGTCTCTTAACTCATTATTCATGTAAGAGAAAGTGATCCAGCCGCTTCGCCACATATCCATCCCCTAATCTTCCATTATCCCAAGTTGGAACAATCGTAGAAGGGCATATGTCTACAAGATTATAGTCGATAATAATATCTTTATTTGTTCAGCGATAGCATCAACTTTTCTGGATCTCCCCTATACCTCATCCAGACCAATGGTACAGTTTAGATCCACAATAATGACAAGAGAAACCAGGCCCAAAATCTCCAACGCTATCAGGTTATTCCAAAAGGAGGCATGATCTCTGTATGGGGCATATACATTTAATATATGGAGATGACCCTGTAAACCTCTGATATGACCAACAAGAAGAATTCCAACAAAACATGAAAATGCCTTTACATTAACCCATCGAGGGCCCCATAGAGCCACCAGACCCCCTGAGAAGCCTACAATGTCAATGGCTGCCATATGCCAATCAGGGAGCATCTTCCTGAAATATTTTTATCACTTGAGGAGCCGAATGCATAGTTTCTTGTAAAAGAATGATATAGGGACAAGATGAAAAAAAAAGTTCCTTGAGGGCCAGATATTTTGGAGCAGCCCCTAGATCCCAAATATTCAATGAAAGGATGAAAGTCATGTAACTCAGGTGCGGGCATCTGTGCTGTAGGGGCTTGAGGATAGGTAGTTGAAGCGATAAGAATGTCAATGAGAGCATGCAAGTCAGATGGACTAAAAGGAAGAGGCCTAGCGCATCCTCTGAAATGTCTGCTATCTCGGTTTTGTTTTCGACAGACGATGATATTGCTTGTCGAGGAAGGACTAATGCAGGGGGACGATGAGCCAGGAGGCTTGTATATAGTGAGGGTTCGAAGGTCCAAGGTCTTCTTTTGGAGAAGGAAATCGATGTCACTATCTATTGAGTTTTTAAGCCAATATAGAGGTGAAATAGGCGATGTAAGACGAATCCTAGACCCCGAGGATGGATGTGAGGCGCGTGAAGGGGAGGGCACAAGGATGTACGTAATATGTGAAGAGGAGGGAGCATCATATGTCATCGGTGGGGGAGGTACAATATTTAGATGGGGTGGGTCAACACGGGGGGGGGGGGATGGGGAGGGCAAGGGGGATCCTATCCAATGGGGATGGTGAGGTGTTGTCAACCAAAGGAGCACTAGAACCTTCTGAAGTCCAGGGGGATGATGGAACAATAATAAGAGTGGAAACATCATTTTTAGCAGAATGAAATACATTGGGATGGAGGGGATAGGAGCAAGTCAGAGTACGTTGTGCGTCACGTTGATGATTTGTCACCCCGTAACTGTTACTAGGTATAGTATATTGATATTCAACCTTCTCCATCGAGCCGAAACAATGTCGTCTTTATGCCATATGCCTACCACCCAGTCTACGAGGACACTCTGCGATAAGATGCCCAATATGATGATAGATAAGACATCGGAAGGGAATCCCCCATAAATCCAGCCGATGTACGAGGTGGGTGCCCTCCCATTGTAATTCAATGTGATACAGAAAACCATCTCTATACTCCTTCTCTATCATAATCCATGCAATTCTCTTATCCTGTGCACCCAAACACCGTGGGTCGACATAAACAAACTTCCCAATTGCATTGCCAATGTCCATTAAAACTTGTCGAGTTTAGAATTCAATGGGTAATCCGAGAATTTAACCCAAATCAATTTGTTTTTTTGGCATCTCCTTCAAGGGATTAAACCAATACCAGGAATGTAGAGCCAGGAAACTCCTCCCTTTAATCCATGGAATAACATTAATTTTCGATGAGTCGTCATCGCTGAGGAAGTGGAAGTTGTACCAGCCACTTAGCAACCACACCACCATAGGCATGTAGCCCAGTAGAGACTTCCATTTAGTGTCAACCCAGTTCCGCATTTCAGCTTCACTCAATTCAACGAAATGCCATTTACCAACAAGCGCCCTCTTCTGCAAGCTGGTAACGCAGTCGATCAAAACATAGTGGCCAAAACACAGCACAGGCGTCGGGGTGGTAATTTTAATGGATTGATGTTGACACCGAGATCGACGTCCTTTTTCTGCGTGTAGTACCCCATGCGTTCCAGGAACCGCATGTCCACCACCTGGAGTGAGCAACGAGGATTGCATCGTGCGCCAAGTGTTCGGGTCATTTGGGCCTGCCACCCGCTCCGACCCAGAATATAGAGGGTAATTCGATTCAGCATCTAGTGTGGCGCGTATGTATGCCTTATGCGCAGATGTGTCCGATGCCAACAGATCCATTATATCACAAAGCAGTGAATACAAAATAGGAGTAGAGAATAAGAGAATGTATTAAAAGCATACTTAATAGCCCGTCAGAGTGGTAGGTCATAAATAAGTGTAACCATCAGAAAATCCCTGCCAGGGATGTCTAGGGATCAACAAAACCTCAGACACAAAATCAGAACCCGAAGAATATAATGCCCACATGCCGCAAACAGAGAAGTACCACTGTCGATTCTCAATCCAAAAGGGGAATGTACCGAGTGACTGGAAATAAAAAATGGGATGCCCGATCCAGAGCATTAGCACAAAAACCCCGATATCCAGAAAGTCAGAAGACGTATGTCAGAGAATAAAATGTGATGCAGACCCAAGTCATCTCAATGAGAAAGATCCGAACAACCACCAACAAAAAAAAACCGTTGGGAAATTTTCTTCCCGACACCGGATAATTGATACACCCAAGTGCCCGAATCCTAAGCAGAGCAATCAAAGTGATACAATGTCCAACCAGAGGCGATGAAAATGAGAAAGATCTATACACCTTCACAGCGACAACAACAGCAGCACCCCAAACAAGTCCACCGCCTATTGCAAACCCGGAAACCAAAAGCCTTACAAAGTCTAGAAATGATGAAAGAGTTAACCCAACGTTGCTAGAGAGGGTAAAAACTATTGGGACATAGACGAGATCCCTCCCCTCTAGATAGGCATTTGGACGCTGAAAGGGGGAAGGGATGTGGGTCCTAAGAATACAGATAAAAATGTATATTGCAATACAGAAAATCATCAGAATAAAAATGATTTCCGATTGAAGTAAAGAGAGAAGGTCAACGAGGTGCAGAATGGGCATTCTAAATGCGAACTACGAAAAAAATCAACAAGAAATAACCGAAGGGTAAACCCCAACGTCCAAGGATGGAAATCAGTGCAGAGTGAACCAGAAATAGTCGAAAGCAAATACGATGCAAAACAGACCCCACGAATGGAAATAATGCCAAAATATAACCACCCCAGCAAGTGGCAATACAGCCAAACAGACCCGGAATGACAGGAAAAAAACAAACGGTGACATATAACTATGACATGATCTGTATGAGCGCGGACCAGAAAACACGAACCTGAAACCACATTGCAGCTAAATGATGCTCGCATCCTCCATCCATTGCTCCCTCGCAACCTCCATCCATTGATCTCTGGCAACGATATGGCGAATATCAATGGTGAACTTGTGATCTGCGCCTTTATATGGATATGGTTTCGTTGATCTGTTTATGTGATGGAGGTATGGCAACATGGTAATCGAAGTTAATTTGAGTTTGCAATAAATTGGCATTTAAAATGCAGAGAAAATTGGCGTTAATTAACAACTTCGCACCCCAGTATTATGGTAAATACTCATGTCAGGCTGGTGACTGGGTTTATAATGTGTTAATCTCCAGATTTGGTGGGATACGCAGTGGTGGCAAGAGCAACAAATGATAAAACTTATGCAATAATAAGCACCCAGGGAAGCGCTATACATACATGACATATGCCAAACAGGAGGCGAGTGTGTGGCGAAATGCATGAAGGGATCAAAAGTCAACGGAAAGCTGGAGAAAATTGAGCGTTTTAATTAAGCATAGGTGTGCCAACTTATTCCTGAATAAGTGAGCTTTTGATTAAATGCTACATGTGTGGGCACATTCAGAAATATATGAAAATAAATAGTGTGCTGACACATTTCCAAACAACAGCTTATTAGTAATGACATAGCCGTATAATAAAGCACTCTTCATTGATTTAATAGCTCTTTCCCATTGGATATGTTTTGAAACTTCTACTAAAGTTGAAACTCCAGGGCCTCATAATAATAACCCTACAATAACACGTCACCTTTCCAATGCATTATATGATTTTCTGAGTGGTGAAATATGATACAATGTGTTAATAATTTTCATGTGTCAAATTCATATGTAACGTTGTGAAATATGCTTACAAATTTGGAATTGGATTATAGACACAATGGTAATACAAATGTTTCACACCGATTTTATGTTTTTATAATATTTATTAAAATGTTTGTCATATAATATATAACATGGATATTATATTTCATATGAGTTGTTTTTAGTGTGATTTTTGGAAAATTTTCCGGTGGAGAAAATGTTGTTTTTAGTGAGATTTTTGAAAAAAAAATTGGTGGATTTTTCCAGGTTATGTGGCAGGAATTCAGTGAAATCACAAGCTTATGGGTAATCCTTGTACAATGAAATCACAAGCTTATGGGTAATCCTTGTACAATAGAAGCGTCCTTGGTGTTTTTTAGGGTACTGAATTCATATGTACACTAAAAAAAACTAGTTTAAATAACACAAATCAAGATTTCACCTCAATTTTTTCCGCCGGGCACCGGAAACTCCGAAAAATATCACTAAAAACAACTCCTATTTTATATACATTTTGGGATTTTTATTTAATAATTAGTTATTATATTTACAATGGAAAAATTTCATTATTGCATATATATATTTACAAATGTTTATGTTATTATTTGTTTTGTATAATGTAAATTATATATATATATATATATATATATATTTTAGTAATTACATTATGTACATTAATTAAAAATAAAATTGCAATTAATCTATAGTGTGTTATAATAAATTTACAATGTAATTATAATGTTGTTACAAATTAGCTAATGATCCAACACTTTTCCAATGCAAGTATGTACCAAGTGAAGTGAATGAGGTAAACAAGCAACCAATATGACCAATCATTGAATGTGACGTGATGTGCCAAGTTATCTAGAAGGAACGCCAACCAGTGAAACCAAATGCCAGATGTAAGGTGATGTGGCAACCAGAGGTGCCACGTCTCCTTTTCATGACCAATATTTAAAAGCTTTCATGAACTCAAAAGATAGTGAAGAGGTGTCAAAAACCCAAAAGCGTCAATCATAATGGCCAAAACAAGATATGTAAAAATATGATCAGAGCCAACATGATCAAAAATCCTCGAGGCAAATGATAAAGATTAGAAAATTCAAAATTTTCTAAAATGCCAGTAAAGGAGGCAGGTTGAAAAATTAAGGGTCCCCGTGATTTTATTGAAAAATTATGGGGGGGTTGTGGCCAACAACAAGTTGGCAGAGGACATGTATTTCAGTCTGAGGAGTAGAACAAGGGTGCTGACCGGAAGCCTTTACAATGTTGGACTTGTGGCAAGGATCATCACAGGAGAGATTGTCCACAACATCAGGGTGGCAGACCTCAGATTTATAGTGCTTAGGAGGCACATATAGTTGGGGATGTTGGACAGAGCATTCCTCGAATTTATGCAACATTGGATAATAGGCAGGTTGATCATTAGACATCTATTATCGAGATGGAAGGTAAGCTTTGTGATCAAGTTGTTTCTATTTTGATTGATCCTAGATATAATTATAGTTATGTTAGTTCTGACATAGTGGATAAGTGTGGCTTGAATAAAAAAGTGCATGCAGAATCTTGGTTGGTGCAGTTGGCTATAGGGACAAAGGAGAGAGTTCATCATTGGGTGAGATCTTATGAATTTTAGTTGAATGGTGTGCCTACATCAACACATCTGAATGTGCTTCCAATTGGATCATACAACATGCTTTTGGGCATGGATTGGTTGTACCTTCATAGCACTAAAGTGGACAACTATGATAAGGATATTGAGTGCTTGGATGATGATGGAGAGAGGAGAATCTGACAGCGAAAGAAGAAGCATACGTTAGTGAGAATGTTTACAACTATGCAAGAAAAATGGAATAGCGGGAAACGATGTGTATTGTTCGCAAGTCGTATTTCTAATAACAAAGGAAAGGATGTTGAGGATGATGAAGTTCTGAAGAGGTATATGCAACAATTTCAGGATGTGTTTCCTGCAGAGATTTTAGAGTTGTCTCCTCAAAGGGAAGTGGAATTTTCTATTGAGTTGATGCTGAGACCAACACCAACATCGAAGGCATTGTACATGATGAGCACTCCAGAGTTGGTGGAATTGAAGTTGCAGTGTAAGGAAATGCTTGATAAATAACACCTAAGTCCAAGTGTGTCACCTTGGGGTGCACCATTATTGTTTGTGAAGAAGAATGATGGTACTCTCATTTTGTGCATTGATTACATACAATTGAACAAGGTGGCAATCAAGAACATGTATCATTTTCCACATATCGATGATTTGTTTGATTAGCTAAAGGGAGCAACAATGTTCTCAAAGATTGACTTAAGATCAGGATATCATCAGGTACGCATCAAAGAAGAAGACATCTACAAAACCACATTTCGTTCCAAGTATGGGCATTATGAGTTTGTAGTAGTCCCTTTTGGTCTTACTAATGTTGCATCTACTTTCATGTGTTTGATGAATAGTGCGTTGTGCCCTTATCTGGACAAGTTTGTGATAGTATTCATTGATTACATATTGATATATTCTAAGAATGAGGAAGAGCATGCAAAACAAATGGCAACAATGTTAAGATGGTTGAGAGAGCATCAATGGTATGCAAATCTTTGTAAGTGTTAAGATTGTTGAGAGAGAATTAGGTTGCTACAAGAGATTCATCAAGAACTTCTCACAGATTGCTTATCCTATTACATATTTGCAGTGAGAAGGGAAGAAGTTTGAATGGACTAAGGAGTATGCAACTAGTTTTGAGCAGTTGAAGCAGTTGCTTATAGATGCTCTGGTCTTGAATATTGCAGATCCTGACAAATAGTTTGTGATATTTACAAATTCTTGCAAGAGAGGACTTTGTGGGTTCCCGGTGTAGGAAGGACAGGTGGTATGCTATGAGTCAAGGAAGTTGAATGAGCACAAGTAGAACTATGTGACTCACTATCTCGAGTTGGTAGCTATCATTCATGCGTTGAAGATGTGGAGACATTATCTTCTTTGCAAGAGGTTCATCTTGATGAGTGATCACAGTGCGCCGAGGTATTGGTTTAACCAGCCTAATCTGAATGACATACAAGATGGATAGTTGGTTACTCTTAGTGAGTTTGACTTTAAAATCAAGTACATTAAGGGCAATGAGAATATGATTATAAATGTTCTTAGTAGAAGAGTGCGAGTGAATCATATTAGAGAAGTGAGTTCTTATGGGACATATTTGCAGGAGCGAATCTTTCAGGAAGGGAAACATGATGACAGGTGTCAGCAGCTGAAGCATAGGTTACAACAACATGGTGAAGATGATAGGATGAGGAGTATCACCTCACTGCAAATGGCTTGGTTAGATTCAGGAATAGGATTTATGTGTCAGACAATAGTGAGCTCACAAAGCTTAACTTGAGGGAATTTCATGTCAAGCTGTATTCATGCCACCCAAGATATCATAAAACTTTGACAATTGTGAAGAATTTATATCATTGGCCAAAATTAAAGAAATAGGTGGCCAAGTTTGTTGCGAGATGTTTAGGCTGTCAGTAGGTAAAAACATAGCGTAAGCACCCAAGTGGTTTATTGTAATAGATTCTGATTCCAAAGTGGAAATGGGAGGTCATTTCCACGGACTTCATTACAGGTTTTCCGAGGACATCAAAGCATCATAATTTCATCATGGTTATGGTTGATAGGTTAAGTAAGGTAGCTCACTTCATTGCAGTTAAGTTTACGAATTCAACTAGTGAGGTAGCTTAGATTTTCATCAGAGAGATAGTGAGGTTGCATGGTGTTCCCAAGAAGATCATATTAGACAGAGATGCTAAGTTCACTTCCATGCTTTGGAAAGAGTTATTTGCATGCTTGGGGATAAATTTAGCCTTTAGTACAACTTATCATCCACAGTCAAATGGATAGAGAGAGAGGGTGATCAAGATTCTTGAGGACATGTTGAGGATGTATGTCATGCATCAACGAAGAAAGTGGGAAGAGTATCTTCCAGTAGTAGAGTTTGCTTATAATAATTGGTATCAAGAGTCATTAAGTATGAGTCCATTTGAGGCTCTTTATGGGTGGAGTTATAATACTCCTATTAGTTGGAGTGATCCAGTGAACAAAGTGTTGATTTGACCGAATATGTTGGCACATATGGAATATGAAATGCAGGTTATTATGAGGAATTTAAAGGTAGAAAAGGACATGAATAAGAGTTATGCATATCAACATAAGACATTCAGGGAGTTTTAGGTTGGGGAGCATGTGTACTTGCGCATCAAGCCCAAGGGGAGCTCCTTGAGGATTGGATCATGTGCCAAGATGGCACCTCTATATTGCGGGCCTTTCGAGATCCTTGAGAGGATTGGACTAGTGGCATATAGACTTGCACTGCCTTCGACAATGAAATTCCATGATGTTTTCTATGTTTTATTGCTTAAGAAGTATGTCCAGATGTTGATCATGTGATTGACTGGTCTTTATTGCAGGTGGAACCAGAGGGAGAATTCCAACCATAACCACAATGCATATTTTAGTGGAAACATCTCATGCTCCAAAACCAAGAAATCGAGCAAGTTATAGTGCAGTGGAAGCACTTTGGGCCTGAAGAAGCTACATGGGAGATGTCTGATTAGATGTGGGCATTATATCCTTCACTTATTTTCTGGTTCAAGCAACTGAGTTTTTGGTATATGTATATGTATATATATGGATGTTGTTGTAAATGTCGCAATGAGTTGTGTTATAAAGATCCAATAAGCGGTATGATTATCATGTCTATTATGTTAGTCATGGTTTACAATTGTTGTTCATTGTAGATACTACATCGAGCTATGTTATAAAGCTCCATGGGTAGTATGTTTTGTTTTCAGTGGTTTTCTAGTCATAGGTGTCATAGAACACCAAGGACGGTGTTCCCCCAAGGGGGAGGGGTTTGTAACAGCTCTTGGTTGATTTTCCATGTAAATAAAATAAAACCAAGGTCATGGGACACGTATTCAAGGCTGAATGTTGGGAAAAACAAGTGATGGGTATTAGTTGTGATTAATTTATGTCTATGGAAATTGGAAAAGGCAAAGTGGGAATAATTGGTATTTTATTTATGCAATAAAGGAAAACAGTAGAAAAGGAAGGTGAAGGGACACATATTTTCATGAGAGGGAAATTGAGGAAAAAATGAAGGAAAATGAAGAAAATAGAGGTCTCAATGATAAAAAGGCTTATGAGGATCAGTTCACAAACTTTTTTCAGTTCAATTTTGGATCTCTCTTCCATTCTCTCATTCTCTCATACTCTTGCACACTTGATATATCTTGGAGGATTCTTGGAGCATGATTTGAGCACATTAGTATTCACTTGGATTTTGGACAAAGAAGGCAAAGGAAAGCAGGAAAGTGCGAGGGAACAATTGGATTAACAAATACAATTGGATTGTTTTGTAGGTAACATGTTGCATGTGTGAATTCATTGTTGATTTCTAGATTCATGGTATATGCATGTGATTTCCTAGTCATGTGTTATCATTGGCATGTAGATTTTCTTGGATTGAAAGTGGTTTTAACCTTGCCTTTTCGTTTCCTGGATAACCATGGTGTTGTGTGTTTTTACACTCGATTATTTTATGATCGGTGCTCATAATTCCTTATGGACGTGGGTTGGAACAAATGCTTTGGAAGCCCTGGAACAAATTGGGTTGAGTTACCAGTCCTTGAGCCCAGGTTGGGAAAAACGCTCTGGAGCCCTTGGTGGGTTGAGTTACTGGTCCCTAAAGCCAGGTTGAACAAACACTCTAGAGCCTTGGAAGGGTATGTGTTGAGTTACTTATTCCTTGAACCTTGGACAACTTTGGTAGAGACCGATATTGTTGGTGTTAGTGATGTGGAATCATTGTGGTTGAGGGTTGAGGCAGTTTGGCCTCTGGAAGCCCTAATTTAGTTTTGCCTTGGTTTATTCCATGAGATCCCAAATTCATGCATGGAATATGGCGTGGGGGTGATTAGATGAAAACAATATTTGGTTCAGCGCGATCTATGGTCGGGTGGTAAGTTGAAGTCCCTGACTTGGTTGGTATTTTCATATATTAATAAGAATTATTCTTCTATTGTGATTCATGTATACTTGTAGTGATTGTATTGTGATATTATAGCTAAGTTCCCATGATTCCTATGCTGGTTATTTGCTAGTTATATGTTGGTTATGTGATGTGTACCATATGTGGCTCTTGTCATGAATTATTTAGTTATTGATTGGTTGATGAATGTATGAACTAATAAGTGTTGTTGCAACTATGTGGAGAGGGAATATAACCTTCTTGATGATTCTTTGGTGAGCTTATTGAATTATTTAACACATGTGTATTTATAACCTATATGTACTATGTACACAAAGTGTTTGTATAAATGAGTAATTTGGACCTCCAACTTTCTGGGGTCGTAACTTTAGCATACGATCTCTGTTTTACTATCATAATACCTTGTTTCAGAGATATCCATGAAGTGTTCGAGCAAATAATTTGAGAGACAAATTTTGCCACATTTTTGGTCTCTCCATTTTCCTGGAAAATGTTGTTTAGGCCCTCAAAACCGCCTTAGAAGTTTAGAACTCGAAAAAATGCCAAAAATAAAAAGTTTTGCTAAATTTAAGGAAACAAAATTGAAAAGAAATAATGTTGGGTCAAATTAGGCTGATAACAATGTGATCATGTGTCACTGGGTGTTGCAGTAAGTTCTGGACATGTGGACCGCATTTTCCATAAGTGCATCTTGAAAACTGGGTCTCGCATAATAACTCTCATCTCGTGTTTACCCTGGTGTATAGTTTAAAGTGAGTAAATATGGGGTGAGATGGTTACATTCCATAAGAACTTAAAGGAGACAATGTTTCTACATAGTTGGGAGGCAAAGTACTTCTAAGGGCCCCTACAGGAAAAATAAATTCTAGCATTGTGGTAATTTAAACAACCTTCCCTTTCATTAGGCTTCACTCACCCCATACCAAAATATATAGGCCTTGTTGTATGGGCACCTCCTCCTGAGCATCACTATAAGTTAGATTTCGATGAAGCATCAAAAGGGAAATCTAGGGGAAGTTTGAATAGAAGAGGAAATAAGAAATTGCAAGGGTGAGATCCTCATTGTGTGTAGAGGTTATATTGGGCATGCATTAGGTCCGTATAATACTAGTGTATTCCCTTATTATTATTGTCATTATAGCCCCTTATTGTTATTGTGTGCCCATGTTGTCCCCATATTGTTATTATTGTGCCCCATAGAAGCCCACTATCATTATTATTGTGCCCTTACAATATTATTGTTATGTCAGCTTTAATTATATTGTGACCCCTTAGACTCCTATATATAGAAAGGAGGCCTTGTCATTTGTATCATCCAAGAATTGTTCATTTATGTAATGTAAAGGAGGTCGCCCCCTCAAAGAGGCTGATTTTGAAGTTGTTGATCTATCTTTTCTTCTATTTTGTGATCTGGTTCATAACATTTGGTATTAGAGCTTTGGATTCTAGGGTTTAGCTGCTCCAAATAGGCCATCATGGAATTTTTGCTATAACTTTTATTATACGATGTTTCCGAAGCTGAAAACAAAACACATTTGAGCCAAAATCTTTATTACTCTCGGGTCCAAATTTCAGAGCTTGTTTCACTATATTTTCGGAGATATGATAAGTTAGGGCTTTTGCAAGATCCCAAATTACATCCAAAACAGGTGACCTTGGGAAAACCATCATAACTTTCTCTTTGAGTATCAGATTAAAATTTCGTAAGAAGGTACAAAAAGAGAACAGACTATAGTTTTTTGTGCATCTTTTTCAGGTCCGAAGATTGAAATAATGACACGTGGAACTTCGTACAAATTTGATCTAATGAAAAAGTGTATAATCAGGTCATCTTGGGAGATTGGGCATAACTCTTTCTTGGAGAATCAAATTTCTATCAGAATGGTGGCATTGGAAAGAGGATGCAAAGGGCTACCATAGTTTGGAATTTCAGACCTTGGAGATCCAAAATTTCAGAGATACACCAGATTCAATATCAAGATCCTACAAAAAAAAAGAAGTGTATTCTTTTTAAAAATTTGCATAAGTTTTGTTTGAAACATTAGTTTGAAAGGGAATAGTGAAGAAAACTATCATTAGTTGATGCCCCAAAGAAAGAAAATGGCAACACCTAGTAAGCAACCCAGAATCTCTACTATGACACATGAAGAAGAGGAAGAAATGCAACATGATATATCAATATTACGATACCAAGTGCAACAAATTTCACTCCCACAAAAAGTAATAGAAACTAAGATGGATGGCTTAAAGAAAGACATGGAAGCTAAGATGGATGGTATGAAAGACAACATCGAAGACTGGAAGAAATACATGGAAGGTTGGAAGGAAGGTTTGACAAAGTTGCTACAAGAAAGGCTTCCTAATGGCGAAAAGGTAGTAGAGCAAACTCATAATGAGAGAAAAAGAAAATTTAATCACGATTCGAAGAATGACAACATTGAAGATTTGAAGAAAGACGTGGAAGGGTTGAGGGAAGGTTTGACAAAGTTGCTACAAGAAAGGATTCCTAATGGTGAAAAGGTAGTAGAGGAAACTCATGATGAGAACAAAAGAAATGTTAATCATGATTTCATAGACTCTAACGTTGGAATAAAGACCCACCACGTTCCAAAGATTGATATGAGGAAGTTTGATGGAAAGGATCCCGTAACATGGATACTATAGATGGAACAATATTTCGATCTCCATAATGTGCAAAACACACAAAAGATATGCATTGTAACTTTATATTAGTAACCCAATCATTGTATGGTATTGATGACTTTGCTCTCGTAAACAAATTGTCACTTGGTCAATTTTTACAGAAGAAATGATAACACATTATGAGGGTACAAAGAGCAACACCTTCTTTAGCCAATTGATAAATCTCAAACAAAAGGGTCCAATGGTGGATCACATTGAGGACTTCCAAAAATTGAATATAATGGTAAAAGATATTCCAAAGGAGCATAGGATTGATGTATTCATAGGGACTTTAAAGGATAGCATCCAACATGAGGTTCACGTTTTGGAAACTGATTCATTGAAGAAGGCATTCAGGTTGGCAAGAAAAATTGAAAGCAAAATTATGACAACAAGGACGCCTACCAATCACAACTATAAAGATGGAAGTGTTGTTGCCCCTAGCCTTCCACAACCTACAAGGTTGACACCACAAAATTTGGAAGAAAAAAGAGCAAATGGGATTTTTTACGGTTGTGATAGAAAATACACTAAAGGTCATAAGTGTGTCAAGAAGAAATTATTTTACATAGAATGTGAAGAGGAAGAAGAAAAGGAACAGGAAACATCAAAAGAAGAGGATACACACTAGGAACAAACCCTAGAGAAAGAAGAAATTAATTCGGCCATATCTTGTAATGCATTGGTTGAAATTACTACTCCTCAAACTATCAAGAGAGAAGGACATATCAAGAAGAAAAAGGTAATAATGTTGATTGATTCAGGCAGTACCCATAATTTTATTCATTGTAAGATATCGAAAGAATTGAATTGCTTCCTATATCCTTCACCAAAGTGTCAAGTGATGGTTGCAAATGGAAGAACAATAAATTGCTCTGGAAAGTGCCATAATATCAAGCTATCCATGGGAGAATATGTGTTGAATAGTCCAATTCTTTCCATTCCAATGGGTGGTGTTGATGTTTTACTAGGATTCCAATGGCTACAATCTTTGGGTATGATAGCTTTTAATTTTCAAGAACTTTTCTTGAATTTTTTCAGAAGGAAAGGAAGTTTAATTAATGGGTATTGCAGGGAAATCAGGAAAGATAATTAGCTCTAATGGCATGAAAAATCTTCTAAAGAGAGAATAACATGGCGTAATTGCACAATTATGTTCGCTAGAGGTTCCCACATCGAAATCATCTATTTTTCCAGGTTTCCAAAAAGTCTTGGATAAGCATTCCAAGGTATTTGAGAATCCCAAAGGCCTCCCACCTATTCGTGATCATGACCATGGTATTCATTTGATTCCAGGAAGTGTTCCTCCAAACATCAGGCCTTAAAGATATCCCTATGCCCAAAAGAGTGAAATTGAACGTATGGTTGCAGAAATGCTAGAGCATGGTATAATTCAACCTAGTCAAAGTTCTTTCTCTGCTCCAATAGTATTGGTGCACAAGAAGGATGGATCATGGCGCATATGTCTGGATTATAGGGAGCTTAACAAGCTCACTATTAAAGATAAACTTCCCAGTCCTGTCATTGATGAATTATTGGATGAATTGCATGGAGATATTTAATTCACCAAGTTGGACCTTCGTTCAGGATATCATCAAATCAGAATGAAGGCCAAAGACATTCCGAAAATAGCATTTAGAATGCATGAGGGTCATTATGAATTTTTGGTCATGCATTTTGGCCTTACCAATGCACCTTCTACATTTCAAGGTTTGATGAATTCCATTTTCAAACCCTTCCTTAGAAAATTTGTGGTAGTATTTTTTTATGATGTACTAATCTACAACAAGTCTTTGAAGGATCATGTTCAATATGTTGATAGAGTTCTCAAATTATTGGAGGAGAAACAATTATATGAAAAAACCTCCAAATGCTTATTTGCAGTACAAGAGATGGAATATTTGGGTCATATTGTATCTCATGAAGTTGTTAAGGGGACCCTAGAAAAATTAAAGCCATTAATGAATGGAAAATCCCCACATCCATAAAGCATCTATGAGTATTTCTCGGGTTGACAGGGTGTTATCACAAGTTTGTTAAGAATTATGGGAGAATAGCAACACCTCTAACAACATTACTGAAGAAAGATGCATTTTCTTGGACTCTAGAAGCAACAAAAGCCTTTGAACATCTTAAAGAGGCAATGTGCCAAGCACCGGTCTTAGCTATGCCAGACTTCACAAAAACCTTTATTGTGGAATGTGATGCCTCAGGAAATGGAATTGGTGTTGTTTTAATGCAAGAAGAAAGACCCATTTCTTTTGAAAGTCATCCAATCAAAGGAAAGTATTTACACAAATCTATTTATGAGAAGGAAATGTTGGCAATACTACATGCACTTAAGAAATGGCAACCTTACCTAATGGGAAGACACTTCAAGGTAAAAATGGATCATGATAGTCTTAAATACTTTTTAGAGCAAAGAGAGCAGAAAAAATGGGTCACAAAGATGTTGGGTTATGACTTTGAAATCATCTACAAAAAAGGGAAGAAAAATGTTGTTGGAGATGCACTCTCAAGAAAGGATGAGGATGTGGAAGCATTGCTTTGTGCCATTTCTATTATCCAACTAGATTAAATAAACAAAGCAAGGGATGAATGAAAGAATGACGAAGAAGCATGGAAAATCATTCAAAACTTGCAGCAAGATCCCAGTACATCTGATACATTTAGCTGGAAAATGATTCGTTATGGTACACATATCACTTATACCTTTGTAAGAATTCCTAACTCAAACAAAATATTCTTCTGGAATTGCACACTTGGACCTTAGGAGGGCATTCATTATTTTAGAAACTTACCACATGGGTAAGAAGGAATTTTTTTGGGATGGAATTAAATCTGATATTCAAAAGTTTGTGGTGGAATGTTTGGTTTGCCAACAAAATAAAGTTGAGACAATTAAGACCCCAGGTCTATTACAACCTTTATCCATTCCAAGTCAACGTTGGGAGGAGGTTTCAATGGATTTTATCATAGGTTTACCCAAGTTTGAAGGAAAGAGTGTCATCATGGTGGTAGTTGATAGACTTACCAAGTATGCACACTTTTGTGCATTATCTCATCCATTTAAAGCCAGTACAATTGCTACTGCATTTATGGAAAAAATTAAAAAGCTACATCGAAAAGATTATTGTAAGCAGTAGAGATCCTATTTTCACTGCAAATTTTTGGACAGAATCATTTTCTTGTCTCAGTACACAGTTAACTCATAGCTCATCTTATCATCCTCAATCTGATGGGAAAACTAACATAGTGAACAAATGTTTGGAAGGATATCTTCGTTGCTTTGTATATGTTAAATAGACAAAATGGGTCAAATGGTTGCCTCTGGCTGAATAATGGTATAACACTTCCTTCTATACTGCAGAAAAAAAATTACCCCATTTATGGCACTTTATGTATATCATCC
This sequence comes from Pinus tabuliformis, assembly GCA_031772625.1. Lineage (NCBI taxonomy): Eukaryota > Viridiplantae > Streptophyta > Pinopsida > Pinales > Pinaceae > Pinus > Pinus tabuliformis. Next base: position 1,171,496,285 of record CM062807.1, read on the forward strand.
ATCGTCCATCACATAATATTTAAGAGAAAATTCTAAGGTTCAAGCAGTGGAAGATCGCATCGAGCATCAACAAAAATTTCTCCAACTCTTAAAGGATAACCTGACTTTGGTGTAGAATAGAATGAAACAACAGGAAGACCAACATCACATCGAAAAAAGTTTTGATGTAGGTGACTGGGTATTTCTATGACTACAACCATACAAAAAATGTCCCTTAACCAAGCTAAGAAGGATAATAAATTATCACCAAAGTATTATGGTTCGTACAAGGTGTCGCAAAATATTGGTACTATGGCATACAAATTGGAACTTCTTGCATTTTCCTGAGTGCGCCCAGTTTTCCACGTTTCATGCTTAAAGAAGGTTATAGGTGACAAGCTCTTAGTTCAAACAATATTAACAGAACTTGACGAGGAAGGAAAAATCATATTGGAACATGAAGCAGTCACTGAAACAAGAACTCGACAGCTATGAAATCGATCAATTTCAGAGTATCTCATCAAGTGGAAGAACTTACCCACTAAATATTCCACATGGGAGGATGAGAATTTTATACAGAAGCATCCAGAACTACTCAAGTGTTGAGGACAACACTTTTTTGAAGGAGAGGGGAATGTTAGGTCCCTATAATACTAGTGTATTCCCTTATTATTATTGTCATTGTAGCCCATTATTGTTATTGTGTGCCCATGTTGTCCCCATATTGTTATTATTATGCCCCATAGAAGCTCACTATTGTTATTATTGTGCCCTTACAATATTATTGTTATGTCGGCTTTGATTATGTTGTGACCCCTTACACTCCTATCTATAGAAAGGAGGTCTTGTCATTTGTATCATCCAAGAATTATCCATTTATGTAATGTAAAGGAGGTTTCCCCTCGAAGAGGTTGATTTTGAAGTCGTTGATCTATCTTTTCTTCTATTTTGTGAGCTGGTTGATTATAGGGACCTAACAACATGAGAGAAATAACACATCTGAGCTAAAATATCTAATACAAGGTCTTCTAATTACCATAAATATAGGCCACCACCAACAAATTGCTAAATGTGACTCTCAATTAATCATACAGGTAGTGAAGAAAATCTACTCTAGATCTTCCTCCCTAAAATTCTCCACAAGTTGGCGAGTGGATCAATATATGCATCAACTTGCTCAAATCCTCTCCTAATAAGAGGCTATAATTTTCTCCCATGTGAGACATAGGGCTAACTGTCTGGCAAACTTCCTTGCCAACAAAGGCGTGAGGAGCGAGCACCATGTGCTGACATAAACCTCAACTTGCCTCTAATTCTAACCCGAGCCTCTCAATGGCTAGACATAGCTAAAAGTGATCTTAAAACCTATAACACTCTCCTCCCACATATACCCAAGCAAATAGCCAATCGGGGTAAACATGCAATGAGAGGCTACTATGATTGTATTCGACCTCCTATGTGACCTTAAGGAAGTGGAATCGATGGAACACATCAACCAACCTATCAACATCAGCAACAGAACCCTCAGAAGACATGTCAACAACTTAGGCATCCTGTCCCTGGGTCCTACTGATGTTCTAGACATCTTAAGAATCATTCGCTCTCATGCTATAGAGATGATAGCATCCAGAAACCCAAAGTTGCTCTCACAGGCTTGCCTTCCAGCGTCCAAAGACTTAATTTTCCAATGTTATGCCAATGACCTTGAGATTTGAGCCACTTTTTCAGGTCCAGATCCCAGGTCACTGCCCATAAGGGAATGATAGCTTAATATCAGTCAAAGAATAGGGAAACAATGATGCAAACACATTAAGTTAAAAAAGACCTGAATCATACCCCTACTAGCCATGCTAGGCATTTCAAAAAACATATCATTAACATGTAACCTGTTAGAGTCGGTCTAGTAGCCCTCCATCAGCGATCAAAGCTCTTTGCATTTGCATAAGTAGGTGTCTCATCAGTGTCATCTCATTGCATTCCATTAGGCATGCCATAACCCTGATGGAGGAGCTGGTGTCTTTATTCCCCTCTTGGCACTGCTGGATCAAGTTGTTTCAGTCAATAAACTCTTTCAAGGTTACTTGTCTTGTCTTGAGGTCAAAAGTCCTAGGTCTAGGGTTTAGGTCCAATTTGTCTTTGAGGTCATGTCTTTAAAAGTCAATAAATGCCCAGCAAGCCAGAGGGATGACTATCAAAGTATTTCTTCAAAAGATTTCATCTTGTACAGCTAATTTTTACCTTGGATTTAAAAACCCTGTTTTTAAAGACAAGGTCATTTTCTCATTTTTGTAAAAAGTTGTAAAAATTCAAAATTCTTCGAAAGTCAGCATGCAGCCCTGGTCCCCTTTGCCAAGATTCCTCAGAAGCTATCCCTGCAAAAATTTTCAAGAAAAAGCATCAGTTCAACCAATTTCAGGACAAAAGGAAACCATAAAGTCAGCAGCATTTAAATTTTGAAAAAGTGTCAAGTTATAAACATTAGAAAGAGGGTTTGAGGGGAAATTAATTTAAATCAAGCCTATAAAGCCCCTCTCTCCCTCCATTTGATCATCATTTGCCTCAAAGCAATAGTGAAAAGCGATTTGGAGAGAAATTGGGCGAAATTGCAGATAGAGCCCGCGCGCGACCCGTCCAGACCTGCGCGCGACGTGTTGGGCTGGCGCGACGTGTCAAGGGGGTCATAGCAGTTGGGAAAAAGCACTGGTGTGACGTGTTGGGTGCGCGCGACCCATCCAGACCAGTGCGCGACGTGTTGGGAATTCATCCACAAAAAAATTGCCTGTAAACTGCAAAACAACCCCAAATTTGTTCAAGGTTGCAGGTAGGCCTCCAATCATCAAAATGTATTGTTTGCTAAAGCTTGAAAGAGCATGAGAATGTATTTAAAACACATTATTTTCAAATGAGGAGTCCATGTGTATTTCAAAGTGCTAGTAAAGCTATGGTTTGTTTTGTTGTTTTCAAGGTCATCCTTTTCACCCCCACTTTTTCCCCACATCCCTTTACCACCTCCCATATCATTTCTACCTAATTCCCCTACCAAAAATACCAAAAGCCCTAAAACCCTACCCCTATTCCTAAAAATCAATAATATAACCCTAAACCCTACCTCCCTTAAAACCCTTGCAAATTATAATTGTGTGATGGTGTATATGTCATGATTCCTTCCCTTAATTCCCTATTTCATATATTTTCCCTAATTTCCCTTAAAAGTATCCCTCCCTAAATATCTCCCTTCTGTTATTTGTCCCCTTGAAACAACATTTCAACAATTAAAACAACAGATTTTTGAACAGAAGCAGCGGTACATTTCAGCCACTTTGCTTTTGAAACCATGTCAGAAACCGAAACCGACTATGAGCAAAGTGATGACCGTGAGTCAACACCAGAGGTTGAGGTACAAAGGAGACCTCACAGGGGTGGTAAGAGTGGTCACCATGTGAGAGAGGAGCCTACCTCTTTGACCTATTTGCAGGCTTGTCCACTTGCAGTCACATGTTTCCGCCACCTCTCATGTTATGAATTTTGCGAGAGGATTTCTCAAATTCAGCACCATAGGGAATTGGTCCGCTTGTTTGTTCTGCATCTGCAAGATGGGCATGTAAATCTTGCAGGGGTGGATTTTATATTGTCACCTGAAATTATTGCTCAAGCAACAGGGATACCCAATGTGGGAGAAGAGTGGAACAAGCTCAAACTATTGGACAAATTTCAGTATGAGCCCTACATTAAACCTGCTTACATGAGGTACATGACTGGTGTATTTCCTTTCAGATTTTTGAGGGATGAGTATGCTCCCTTGATGAGGCTCATCATGCGCTATTTCACCTGTGAGGGTAGATTTTCATGTTTGTATTCGTACCATATTCGCTTGTTCATGCATTTTACACAGGTACGAATGATGAACATACCATTTTTCATGTGTCGGAATATTGAGAAGATGGTGCCCTTGATGCAGAGAAAGAGCCCAGCACAGCAACACAGGAGCATCTATCATTATGGTTTGATCCAGCTTGTGGTCATACATCAGTTGGCTCAGTAGGGTATCCCATGGGAGGATTTTATCTCTCGACATTTTTTCACAGCATCAACATCACCACCCCCTGAGGTTGTTCATGAGGAGGGAGGGCCTTCACAGCAGCATGATATTCCCGAGACCAGACATGTCAGCTCTCCTCCATGGGTCACATATCATAAAGGCCACAGGGCCTTATTTGCATCAGCTCGACGAGTATTTTCTCCACACCAGGTGGAAGGGGTTTCGCCATCTTCATCAGCACCATGAGTGTTATCTCCACATCAGGTGGAAGAGGCCTCGCTTCCGACAGCAGTACAGGTATCAGAGAGGGGCAAGCAGCCCATGACTGAGGAGGGATTGTCAGGTGATCCCGATATTGACATCATTGATCTTGACATTCGTTCTCCTAGCCCGGAGCTTAAGGAGATCATTCAGCAAAAGGAGGCTGAAAATTGCTTGTTGCAAGAAAAATTAGAGATGGCACAATGGATGATTACATATTTGGAGCAGCGCAACAAGCAATTAGAAGATGAGCACACTCTTGATGAGTTGCGGAGGATCCATGAAGACCGCAACTTGGCTCGTAAGAGACCCGGTGATTTGGTACCCGTTGAGCGAGAGGCTATGCTTCTTCGGGTCAATGTTTATTTGCAGAGGTTGCTGACCAAGGCTAACAAAGATAAGGACCTACTCCGGAACATGAAGAACCACTATTGGGCCCGAATGCACGTATGCAAGGCAAGAATGAAGGTGATCCAAGGGCGGTTGGCCAAAGCACTAAAACGAAGGAAAAGGCCCGATCCCCTCCACATCTTGGCTGAGGCTTCCTTGAAGGAGCATGATACTAAATGACTTAACTCCATCACAAATTTCAAAAATTTTTGAGCATTTTGGGTCACTTGTGAATTTTTGGGCAAAAAACAAGTTTTCTCCACCAACACGTCGCGCGCCGCGCGCGACCCTTTCGATGGGCAACTCCATTTCGGGAAAACTCAGCATTTTTGGATTTTTCATGCAAAGATACACCTGCTCAGCAATTACCAAGGGATTTCATCAAGTTTTGAGCTTCCAGAAGGTCAAAAAACAAGCAAAAAATGACTTTCTGCCACCTTTTTGACACACAGGAAGTAGTCTTGGGAGATTGCAATTTTGGAGGGGCAAATGGCCACCAAATTCAGAAATTTCACTTGGGTTGGAAATATGACATCCAGACCTTTCCAACAAGCCCACTTTTGCCTCATTTGGACACCTGGAAGTACCTCAAAAGCAGATCTGAAGGCGCGCGACGTGTTCAGGATCAGGGCGCGACGTGTTGGGCAGTTTTCACAGAAATTCACCTACAGCTCAGCAAAACGCAGTTTTGACTGGATTTGACTTTTTGGAGTAGATTTTGATCCTACTTGTTGTAAATGATGTAATTTTATGATATTTTGACACTTATTTATCTCTTATAGAAGATTCATTCATGAGATAGGCAAAAATTTAATGAGTGAATTGGTTTCCTAGCTTATAGAGGCAGGTTGTTTTGACTGCCTAGTTTTTAGTGCTCAGTTTAGAATTGGTTGAAACAGCTCCTAGGATAGTGAGCTCGACCCCTGTAGGCAAGTAAAGATGTTAGATTGCCTATATTATGTACTTTCTTGATCATTTTCATGGTTGGACTCTTGAGGGAGAAAGCTCTATTGTATTACTCATTGTATCTCTGCAATTTTGGCAAAGGAAGAAAGACCAGGGTTTTGCAGTCCTTTTTGGGATTCTTGTGGTTACATGTATTGATGGTGTGTTTCTCTTTTTACTTGTAAGTTTTTTATGTGAATCATCCTCTTACTTTTTCTTCTGCAATTAGGCAAATGAAGTGTTAAAGTAGAATTCATGATTACCATGCTCTGCTTTTAAGTTTGCTTAATATCAATGTTTTCATCTGTTTAAAGAGAACTTAAGGTGTTTACTTGCTCTCTTTAGCTCCTGCCCGGTCATTCCCACCCATTCACTTAATTCAAAGGCATCAATACAGTCTCCTACCTTGCCCCAAAGAACCCCCTGCAAAAACTGTGTCCAATCCCCGCACCCAAAATTGCCTTTCCCCGATTTTCCACCAAAATCCTAAAAATCTCAAATCAAACCTTTTATCAGTTTACTAGCCTAAAATCAGTGTTCTTTATTGGTTATCTCGCCCGTTGAAGATCCCTACCGAGATAGACCGAAGAGAGCCCTCTCCTGCTCCGTAGGGCTAGCTACGAGGCTAAGTGGTTTGATGTTGCCTTGGAGTTTACCTTTCTCAGCCTGAGGTGAAATTTCAAGCGCTAACATAACCTATAGGTGTAAACAAAGAAATTAAGTGTAGGGATCTCATACTTATCTGAGAATCACTATGAACCATTTTTCCCTCATGTCATTTGTTACATTACCCTCTATTAGACTATAGATACATTATTCATTCATTTTCAAGTAAAAACATGCTTGGAGCCATACATAGTTGCTATCATGAAACACACATATAATCCATCAAAATTCTCATAGAAATACAAGGAGAAACAACCTTTCATTAAGGACGCAAAAACCGAACCCAGGATGGGACTTCCATGTTCCACCCGACCATAGAATGGCTGGGCCAAATCTCTCTTCAGCCATTCACCCCCGTGCCATATTCCAAGCATGAATGTGGGACTCAAACCAAAAGAACCAACTAGGGCATATTGAAGCTAAGCAACCTCACCCTCATCAATAGAAACCAGGATTTACCGTAATCCATCCTGGATCAGTAGGCCAACATAATGAACAAATCATAACAAGATTTACCGTGATCTCCACTTGATCACTAGGCTGAACAAGCATGGATGCCACCATATTTCTCCACCTACACCATGAGGAATTTTCCTGTCTCCTAGTCTCTCAAGCATTACCGCAATCCAAACCCGAATCACTAGGCCCTAAACCAAGACCCACTCTCGAGGCTTTATCACATATCCCAAACCTGAGATTAATAGGCGCAATAGAGAGAAAACCACCTCTTAGATTAATTGTATATCCTGCCATTCACAGGCAAGGATTCCTAGGCCCACCGAGGCAACACAATCCTGACTTTACTGCAACCCACAATTTGGCTCGGGGGTCACTAGGCCAGTGGCTTTACCATGATCCACAGTCTGGTTCAGGGACCACTAGGCCATGTCCTCTATTATTCAAAGATCCACCCCACTCGGTGTCGAATCCATCTGACAATCCAGCTCAGCGAAAACATGAGAACCCCATCATACCATGGCTATCGGGAAATGGAAAGGCTAGGTTGAAAACATTGTTACACCTGGAAAAAATCTTGCCACAACAACAAAAGAACCACATGCAATACCATGCATGCCAAATCTAGAAAGGAAAATACACATGCAAATAGATACCTGCAAAGAATCATATTGTAGCTACTTGAACCTACCTTTCCCTGCTTGATCTTTGCTTTCTCTTGCCTTCTTTGCCTTTCTTGCTTTCGTGATTTTTTAAGGCTATAAAAGAAATTGTAGAGGTAACCACAAAACCACTTTTAATTTTAGAATCTATCCATTCTAAACTCATAGAGGGATCTCTTTCTCAGATTCAGATTTGTTTGCAGTGGGATTTTAGGCTAGATGTAAGGTTCAAAGTTTGGTTTTTTGAATTGTTTGGTTAAGGCTGCAAGGTAAGGCCATTGGGAAATGGAGTAAAAGTATCAGAGTGATCAAATGCAGAAATATCAGATCAGAAATAAAAGGACAAGGTAGGCAAACCATTGGATCTTCAGAGCTTGATGGGGTGATAGGGAGGAAAAATGTTCAAAATCAATTAAACATAGAGAAATTAAGAATTCCATATTTAACATCAGTTGTAAAACATATATATATTTTTAAATCCAGGACAAAGTGTAATTAAACAATTTAAACCCATAATTTTCTTTTAAACAATAGAGGAAAGAAACACATATGAAAAAGAACGGAGATATTAAAGAATTACAAGTAGAATAAACATCACCAATTAAGTTTGACACATGAATCTTGGAACACTCTCTGTATTAATGAAAAAATGATCACTTTAGCTCGGTGATAAACTTTACATGAAATGGTAGTCCTTTCTTGCTACAAGTACCAACATTCGTACTTTGATTTGGGAAGTACTTATACAAAATTATAAAAAAATATCTTGAAAGTTGAGTGAAAACCTCAAGATTTTTACAAAATATCCCAAATTTATTATAAAAATAGAACAAAAATATAGATAATTGAAAAGTTGCGATGATCTGGCACTATCTTTGAGGCTTGTTGTTGATTATTGGGCCTGAAGAAGTGCTTCTCTATTACTGAAGGTACACCAATTTTTACTCCACATAGCTGGTCCCACCTATCTTCATTTGGAATTGGCATTTTAACCAATTTTTTGTAAGTCTCATCTACCTCGGTGTATTTATGGAAAGTTGGTTTGACCAGAAATAAATTCTTGATTTCATCTCTGATATGTATATTGAATTCGAAAGCCTCCATGAAATCTTTTCTTGTGATTGAGCCTTTGATAGTTGAAAACTCTGATTTGTCCCAAGCTATTGAGTACAATTTCTATTCATAATCTGGTAGGGGCACTAGCTTGTCTCCAATTCCCTTTAGCCTCGGTAGTCCTTTCAAATGTAATGCATTTAACTTCTTATGAAACTTCTAGATGCTGGTCTCCAAATGCTAGCATTTATTTTCCAACTGTACTAGAAAGTTCCTTTTAGTAAGGACTCTCCTGACTTCTAAGATAATTTCTATCCTATCTGCAATTTCAAAATCTGCTAACTCATCCTTGGTTTTTGAATTCAAATTTTTAATTAAGGTGCTAGCTTCCCCTAGCCTCTGTCCCAAGCTGCTTCTGACTCCTTCCATTAACTCCTTTGATCTCGGCACTAAATCATCCTGTTCAAATATTATCTCAATTGAAGGCCAGATATCTGTGATGGCCTCATTTATTTCAACCCAAATGCATTCTTTAACCTGTGCTAGTGTTTGAGCCATCACATACTCATTCTTTAGCTGCTCAATCCTTTGGGCTAACATGTGCGATTTCTACAGCTCTACTATGTATGAATTATCTAACCTGTGCGATTTCTGTAGTTCTGCTATGTATGAATTATCTATCTTTAATTTTTGATCTTGCAAAGTTTTAACTTGGGATTTTAATTTTTCGATTTCCTGCCCTTTGATGGACAGGTCTTCCATATATTTTACCAACTGATTTGAGGAATATGTTTTTTGTACTTCTGTCGTTGTCGATGCAGATGCTCCTACTGTAGTTGTAATTGAAATAGGCACTGCTGTTAGAGGAACTATGGCTAGCTATGATGATTGCTCCTTTTCCTTGAGCAATCTTTCCATCTCCACTTCCATGTCCTTAATCTGGCTACTTTGTTCAATTATTATCTTGAACATGTTCTCTTTTTCTTTCTCAAGCTCCCCATCTTCCTTAGCTTGGGGATCCTCAGTGGATGGAAGTTTAAGTTGTTTCCTCAATGCTGATATGTCTGCATTTCTCCTCATCATAATTTCTTTTGCTGCTTTTACATCTTTAGGGTCATATCCCAGTTTAATTACCAGGTCTTCCAATGATTTGATCTTGGTGTCTTTAGCCAAATATGATATCTTTTCAAGCTTCAATTGTGATTATATGTTGCCGAGTGAGGCCTGCAGTGTTGGTCAAAGTAGAGTACAACATCTCACCAGTTTGTTTATGCAGGTCTATTTGGGCAATAGGGTGAATCTTCTCAGCATCAAAGGAGAAAATTGATTTCTTGTAATGCGCCAGAGTCTTCAGAAATGGAACCTATGCTTGAAGGAATTCAATTTGCATTTTCCCATTTTCTATATCAAAGGATGAAATAAGCATATGCTATGAAGAGATTGTTTGCTTCCAGAATTGGGTGTATGTGGTAGCCTTGAGCTGCTCATTCTTCTTCTTAATTTCTTTATATTTTGCGAAAATATTTGGTTCATGCTGGTCCTAAACCAATTATGATGTTTGAGTTGTATCTAGGGGATCTTGGTAAACTGAGGAAGATGGATACCATGTGAAGATATCTTCTCCTCTTGTAGGAACATGATGGCTTGTTAGGACTATGTGGCCTGCCCCTCACCCTCTTGCTAAAAAACTGATTTAGTATTAGTCTTGTGCTTCTTTTTGTGTATCAGAGATTCCTTAACTCCAATCTCTATCACTGAAGGGGAATCATCCTCCCTTGGCCTCTTGTCCCTTTTTTCTTGAGGTACTGGAGTTTGTGAGGAAATTGTGGATATCACTTGTTCTTTTGCCTCCTGTAGTGTATTCTCCTCCCACTGACTTTGATTCATGAACTTCTCTATCTTTAGTCTAGGAGTGTGAATATAGGGAGTGGTTTTCTGCTCCACCCTCAGCTTAGAAATGATGCCAAAAGGTTCATATGACCAAGTGAAACTCAACTTGAAGGTCATATGCTTGAATAGAAAATCTGCCTCCTTTCATGTTGCTCTGGTGTTACAAATAAATGGTCCAACCTATGCCTTGTTTTTGAATTGAGTCTTCTTTTTTGCTGCAAAAAAATGAAGGTCATCCATATGAATCATCTGCGTTATGTATTCCAATGAGAAAATCCTCATAGGAACAAATTTTGGTAGCCTATATGGTGGCAATTCACACCCATAAACTCTGATCTCGGTAAAATTTTGGGTACTAATCTCCTATCTTAGTCTACTCACTGAGATGAAAAATTATTTGTATCTCTGGTCTTATCCGAGGCTCTATATTATGGTTTAGTAAACATGACACTGTGTGTAAAACTTGATCAACATAATCAGAGAAGGTGTACTTAGTGGAATTTTTCGTCACTGAGGATGTCCAATGGATTATTGACTATGGATTACCCTTCTCATCTAATTACTACAAAGGGAATGAAAAGTTATATGCTTGATGACAAAGAAACAAATAAACCAACACTGAAGCATATTTAAACGTGCCTTTAGTAGAAAACTTGAAGAACTGGTCATGAATTGATTCTGCAATGAACTCACTGTAATTTAAAATGGGGGGTTTCTCACAAGTTGCAAAAATTGATAAGAGACCAACAATGGCCTCATCAACCCACTGATCAGATTGATAGCCAAGTATGCATGAAATAATTGCGATTAATTTATTAGTCATCTCAAGGGAATATAGAGGATGAGTATGGGGGATTCTTCTTAGGTAATTGGGCATCCTCAGGGAGAAAAATCTCAAATATATTGGCTCTCTCTGGGAAGGTTAGGTTTTTGCGGAATTCCATGGGGGAATCTACTAAAAGTGTTTGTAGAGAGTCAGAATTTGGCAACTGGAGCATTTGGGAGATGGATTCTACAGTGATGGTGAAGATGATATTAGTGTTTTAGGCCACAATTGCCCTATGATTTGGGATATACCTGAATTGACACCATGAGACGAATTCAAGGAAGTGGTATGTCCGAGGGAAGATAAATTGTGGTAGGAGAAATCCGAGAGGCTCAGTTCATCACTTTGGTCCAAGAAATTATGTTTTAACCAGTTGTGAAGCTCAAACAAGTCAAATTCACAACTAGTTTCAATAATTTTGTAATCTTGGTCTACTAGTGGTTGGTGATCTACGTCTATGGTTGGGGGCAGCAAGGATTATTATTAAAGGCCTTGGATTTGCCTTTAGGTGCCATGATAAAAGGGAAAAGAGCAGGGAATTGAGAATTACCAGGGAAAAATAAGTGAAAAATGGTATCTGGATGCAAATTGAAGGCTAGGTACTTGGTTGCAGGTGGTTGGTTATGTTGACTGGTCACATAGATGCTGTGGATCACTGGTTGGGCGTTGAGAAGAGTCTGTTTGGTTGATTGTGCACTAAAAATTTCTAATTTCCTGCTATCCTGAAATGGTGAAAGGAGGCAATTGAACAGGCTTTGGTAGGTTATATAAGAAAAACCAGCTTACCATTGCCAATTAACTGTTAAAATGGAGCGGGTCCACTGTGGAGGGAGCAGATAGAATTTATTTCTCAATGGCCAGCTGACGTGGTGGCGGGAGTGCTAGATGGAAACATCCTATTGGGGGATAAGTAGTGACAGGAGGTTGCTTTGCTAGATGGAAAGTGGGGCTCGTAGGGGTGAGGTGGCAGAAAGGGAGTGAGGGAAAAGGAAGTGACGTAGGTGGGGATGGGAGGTCCACCTAGCGGGATTTAAGTGGCGCGGGAGCAAATAGGGGTCAGCGGTCTATGCGAGCGGGGAGCGGAATAGTGGTTTTCAGAGGGGGGAGAAGTGGTTAGTGGTTTTAGGCAGGTGGGGGGGGGTGCGAAATGCCTACAAGCCAACACGTTACAAAACAAATTATCCTTTCCAGACACCTCCCACCCCACCCCCCCGTCCCCCCCCCCCACCCCCTTTGTGATTAAACATAGGAGGGGCTCGGGGGTGGGGTGGGGGGGGGGGGGGGGGGGGGCGCAATACAATCCCCTGTCGTTGATTCAGGTGAGGTGGATCGTGGTTGTTAACTCATGTGCCCACTTTATTGCATGGCAACAAAACATGTTGCATCTAAAAAAATTATTTACAAATTAAACTTGCGATTAACTTAACAATTAATCTTAACATCTAAATCTTAATCAACCACATTTAAACACTGTGGTTATTTTTTTTCTATTCTAACTAATCTGATTCAACCACAATTACATTGTGTGGTTGATTATTTTTTTTTTTTAACTAAAACAGTTATATGATTTTTATTTATCTGGAAGCAAATGGGACTTTTTTGAACTGTCCCCAAATACAATGCAGATTTCTGGACTCTACCTCTTTTCCTCTATTACAAAATTCAGGGCATTTGAACAAAACTATTTTCGTTAACAAAAATAAGCCCTTTCATGATAGCACTGCCTTTGTTTGCCATTTGATCCGCTTCACTGTTTAAATTTCTGAGTATATGATAAAATTTGCAGCTGTCGAAGTATTGAAGGACTCTTTTCAGTCTTTCCAACGTTTTGTTGAGGCTAGGATTATTGAATCGATCCCCCATGTTTAATTTTTTTATTATTAGCTTTGAATCTTCGAAGACTTGCAGCTTTTTCACACCTTTGTCTCTTGCAATTTGGCAGGCTTTGAGAAGCCCTAGGAGCTCAGCTTAATTGTTGGACTTCTGGCCTAATCCCCAATAGAAGATGTCTTTAGAGTAACCGTCCGGAGAGTAGATGACTCCCCCAACTCCAGCTGTCCCTGGATTCCATTTAGACGCCCCATCAAAGAAGACTGTGGGTATTTTTTGAGACCTCCACCAGTTTTGAAAGTAATCCTCTTTATCTCTTAAGCGCCATTCCTGTTTGTCACTTTGTGGTTTAGGATATTTTCTGCTCGGATAAGGCACTAGAGAGCCTAACCACATCTTTTCTTCTGGCAGAAGCAATGAGTCTTCTTTTATATACTGCTGCTGGGCTGCTTCCATCAGAAAGGCCTTAGCTTTTGCAGCTATTTGCAGCGGAGTGTGTCTCACCTCTTTAAATATCTGCTGGTTACGTGCCAACCAAATCTGCCGGCAAACGTATTTGGGTATCGCTGCCCAAATTCTTCTCCAGAATGATTTTTGGGGAATATGATGTGGGTAATGATGCCTCCAAGTGGCAAAAAGATCAGCTGCAGAGTTAAAGGATGGGACAGGAGTCTGCAAGTCCATTAATATGAGCCCCCAAACTTCTTTTGTTACACTGCAATCCATAAATAGATGCTGGACTGTTTCTGAATTGTTATTGCACATAGCACACCTATGAGGTCCTGTTATATTTCGTTTCTCCAGATTATCTCCCGTGAGAATTTTGTTATGAATCAATGTCCAGCAAAAAAATTTTACTTTTGGTGTGGCAAATCTATCCCAAACGCTTTTCCAGAAATTCGGGGGATGATTACTATTTCTTAAACCCTGCAGAGCGCTATAGCCAACAGTTGTGGAGTAAACTCCAGATTGACCCCATCCCCAGCAATCTTTTGCGGCTCTATGTACAGGGGCAGCGTCCTCCAATCGATCTTCCAGCAGAGTTTGTTGATACTTCAATCTGTTCGGGACTCCATGGAGATCCCAACCCTCCCATTCCCCACGCTGGTTCCATCTCGACAGTTCATAGAGACTTTTGACTCCAACTCACTCCAACCAGGATCTTAGATCTGATATATCCACATGATCTGCTAAGGGAGCGTTCCTCATGATACTGTCCGTCCATAGATTGATGTGTTTGCCGCTTCCAGGGATTCGATACAGTTGTTTTATGAAATGTTTACTGCTTTTACAACACAAACTCCAGAGTTGCGTGCTATTGGCTGTGGGCATGTGTATTACGTTGCTGAGATCTTTGTTGACTCCATACTTTGACCGCAATGTGATGCTGACAGGGTGAGTGGGATCGTGTATCAATTTCCACAGGATTTTGCCTCCCAAGGCCAAGTTAACGAGCTGGGGATCTCTTATTTGTAGTCCCCCCTCCTCCTTCGTTCTCTTTACAACATCCAAATTCACCAGATGTATTCTGTTTTCATTGCCTTTCCCTCCTTGCCACAAAAAATCTCTGAGTAGTTTGGAGATCTGCTCCATAACATTTCGTGGAGCCAAAAGAAAAGCAGCCTGAAAGATTGGGAGCGCTGACAGCACCGATTTGATCAAGATAACTTTGCCACCCTTAGTCAACCAGTAACCCCCCCAAGTTGCAATCTTGGTTTTCATTTTTGAGATTATTGCACTCCATAAATCTCTTTTATTGATTCCAGATATAATGGGCAGGCCAAGGTAATTGAATCTATCCCAGACTGTTTGTCCTTTGAACCCAAGAATAGAAGTTATGCCTGCAAGTTCTTGCTGATCAATATTCCAACTAAAAACTTCACTCTTGCTGTCATTAACTGCCGCTCTAGAGACTCTGCAGTAGTTTCTGAGGACAGTGTCAAATGCTCGAGCAATTCTTGTGGAGGCTCCACCTAGGAGGAGAGAATCATCTGCAAAAAGTGCATGATTCGAAGGCTCAGCTCCTATTGTAGTTTTGAGGCCCGGTAAGATACCTGCAACTTTTTCTGCATTGAGCTTTCGGCTTAATGAGTCTGCCATAATAATGTACAGATAGGGGGAGAGAAGGCATCCCTGCCTTATGCCTCTCTTGGCTTGGAAGAAGTTTGTTGGACGGCCGTTAACAAGGGGAGCGATCCATGGATTGTCAATGCAGGCTTTGATGAGTTGAACAAAAACGGGCGAGAAGCCAAATGTGAGAAGTACTTTGCTAAGGAAATTGCGGTTTACTCTATCAAACGCATTTGCCATGTCTAATTTTATCACCATTCCTTTCTCTTTCCGCTGTCTGCTGGAGTGGATTGTCTCCTGGACCTGGATTACATTATCCAGAATATGTCTACCTTCCACAAAACCACTTTGGGAGTTGGAGATCACCCTTTTTAACAGTGGCTTAATTCTGTTTGCTAACAGTTTGGCCAGAATTTTATAAGACGCATTACACAGCGAAATAGGTCTGAATCTGGAAAAAGTTGCAGGGTTGGTGTCTTTGGGGATTAATGCTAGGTAAGTGGAGTTGGTTCCTCCACCTATCTTGGCTTTTTTCATAAATCCTCTTATCATTTTCTGCAGGTCTGCCTTGATGATATGCCAACATGTTTTAAAGAAATGGATTGTGAATCCATCGGGCCCCGGTGCCTTGTCCGCCCTCATGGCCCAAATAACATTTATGATTTCCTTCTCCGTTATGGGTCTGCAGAGGATTGCATTTTCTTCAGGGCTGATGAGATTGGGTATGTTTGAAAGAAATGTAGCAGTTTCCTCATCATTACTTTGAGCATCTGCACTGTAGAGGTTCTGGAAGTGAGCTTCAACAGCTGCCTTGACTTGATTGTATCCTTTGCAGACTTGACCATCTGCTGTTTTAATTTCTGCTATATAATTCCTTGACAGTCTTGCTCTATATTACCTGTGGAAGAAAGAAGTATTCCGATCCCCCGCCTTTAACCACAGACTTCTAGATTTAATTCTCCAATATTCTTCCTCCTTTCGGAATGACTGATATACTGATCGTTGTACTTGTGTTTCTGTTTCCAACAATTCTGTTGTGATCTCTTTACTTTCCATGTCGGATTGCAGGGTTTGCAATGAATGAACTGCCTCTTTTCTTTGTTCAGGAGGAGTATGGGTTGGTTTCTTGATCCAGTCTTTCAAGGCTTGTTTTGTAGCTTTTAACTTTTGCTCCCAAACATAACTAGTTGATCCATTGATGGGTTTGGACCAAGCTTCTTTCACCGTGTCTAAGAAACCCTCTCTCTCAATCCATTGGGGACTGAAACGAAAAGGGATGGGTCCAAGCTCTTCTTCTTCTTCCAGGAGGAGCTGAATTGGCTTATGGTCAGATGTAAGTTTAGGTAAAATTTTTGTGATGATGATTTTTTTATTCATCATTATGGACCTTTGCACCAGAAAGCGGTCAAGTCGTGCAGAGATGTGATTCGGCCTAGTCCGGTTATTAGACCAGGTATATATACCCCGAACTGGGTTAAAATCCAACAGATCCCAGCTTTGGGAGAGCTCCTCGACCATGGGCAGCATGGGGTCCCTGCTGACAATTCCCCCTCTCTTCTCTTTTGCTTTCAATATGATATTTAGATCACCTGCTATAATGATATTGATGGGGGAAGATAGATCTAAAAAGGTAGAGAGGCTGTTCCAACATTCTCTTTTTTCAGTATAAGAAACTGGTACATAAAGATTGAATAGAGAGATAATTAACTTACTTGCTTTGTGTTTCAATTCCGTGAAGATCCAGTGCTGGGTTGCTTGGAAGTTATTCAGATGGAAAAGATCTTCAGACCAAAGGGTTGCCAAGCCCCCGGAGGTACCCCTTGCACTGACTGCTTTTCCTGCTTTTTTATTCCACTTTGATCTACTGACCTCTAGAAGGGCCTGCCCTTCTATTTTTGTCTCTTGGAGCATGAGAATATCTGAGGGTTCAGCTTTCAATGGGTCTTTAATAGCCTCGATTTTGGAGGGATTCCCCAGTCCTCTACAGTTCCAAGAGACTAGCTTCATTATTTATTATTTTGATGGGTGAGACCTCCCTTGGAGGGCTTTGGCCTGGTGTTTCGCCCGATAGACATTTCTATTGTGGGCTGACTTCCTTGTGTTTTGAGTCTTTCTGCCTCCTCCTCCCTCTTTTCCTTTCGGGATTTCCTTCCTGCTTTTTTTGATGGACGCTCATAGATTTCATCCTCCGAAGAATCTGAGCTCTCCATTGGTTTTTTCCTTGCTATATCAGCATATGATAGGTTGGTGGGGCTACCTTGGTTGGAATTGCTCTGGATTGCTTCCGCTCCCTCTTTATGCGAAGGAGGAGTATTTTACTGCTCCTCATTCTCCTTTGTTGGATTCACTTGATGGCTCTGTTGTTCACTTTCTGTCCCATTTGGTCTTACTTCTGCTTCTTGGTTTATTTTGGATCTGCTAGTTTCTCCATTCTTATGTTGTTCACTTTCTATCCCATTTGGACTTACTTCCTCCTCTTGGTTTATTTTGGATCTGCTGGTTTCTTCATTCCTATTGCCTTTTCCTGTACCTTTTTGTGTATTTGCATTTTTCTGCACTAGGATCCATTGCTCCCCGTTTTGTTTGCCCACTTGTTCCTCTGCCTTCTTCTTACAGTGCTTTGCGAAATGACCATGACCATGGCAGTGTCTGCATTTAAACGGCAGCTACTCGTAGTCCAGCTCTTGTACATACGTCCACCCAGCTACTGTAAGTTTGATGGCTTCCGGAAGCCCTTCTTCCAGGTCCACTTCGACGCAGATGCGTGCGCAGGAATACTGGTCCTTCCCTGCAGCTTGATATATGTATTTTCCCAAGGCATTCCCTATGATCTGGAGGTGATTGCAACAGTGGAGGGGAAAATGGGGAAGCCTGACCCATACCGAGACAGTCGAAGGAACGTCCTGAGTGGGGTCAAAGTCAGGCGACCATTTGTTTAGGTAAAGGCCCTGAGGGCCCATGAAGTAAGGTCCATTTCTGAAAATTAATCCTTTGTCGTCAGGGTTTTCGAATACAAAAACAAAGAATCCCTTACCCACGAAGTAGCTTTTGACACCCTCTTTAATGAGAGGCTTCCAGTTTCTTTGAGTCCACTCCTCTACCAATTTTGGTGAAGGCAAAAGCCTTGTGAACTGGCCTATGAGGCCTCTTTCAGCCAGATTCAGGGCAGCTTTGCAAGTATCTTCTTCGGGCAGAGCCACTGATGGGATAGAGTCCATCTTTTTTACAAACCTCTGCATAGTCACAGAAGGAGGACGCTTAGGGCCGGAAGCCACTAACGACTTGAAGGCCAGGACCTCTGGAGGCAGAGGAGGGGGATCAGACACCCCTTCTGCATCCATGATAAGATCACACTCGGATCAGGCCAAGCAGTGAAGCGTTACACTGGAGCAGCCATCATAACTCACCGCACAAGGAGGCAGAGAAGAGGGGGCGGAAAGCCCACCCCCGGACTGAGCAGAAGAGTTGCCAACAGAAGAGTCGATACGGGCCAGAGCAGAAGCACAAAGCACCGCTCACCAACAGCGCAACAAACAAGCGACTTCAGGCCCGGGCCTGAGCGCCTCTCCGGCAGCCCAGAACGCTGCAACGAGCAACCAGATGACCTAGCTCGAATCGTGCAGAGCAGTCGGGAGCGTGTTTCTGTTCGAGTGCTTAAATTTGATTTTTTTTTCATTGTGTGGTTGATTATTCACTAACCTAAACTAATTTTATTTAATCTATCCTAATCATGTTTAAATAGTGTGATTAAAACAACTAATCTACTTCTCTGTGGCATTTTGACTAGCAGCACATTTATTCAAAATTTCAAAGGTATTACTAATTTATTTTTCATTCTTTGAGTGGAATTTAGATTTGCTCACTTATTCTTTTTGGGGTATTTTCATTCTTTTTTCTATTTTCTCTTCTTTTTTTTATTCTTTTCACATATATATTTTTCTTATCCCCTTTGTTTTTTTTTTTGTAAATAACTTGCATAATGAAAAATTATTTACAACATCTCATATATAAAAGTCAACAGCAAATAGTCAGCTCAACCTTAAAATATAAGACCCTAATAGTGGCTCTAATGGGGATGGCACCCTCCTTGCAAGGTGTCAAGAACATTGTCGATCAGTAGGCTTGATCCCTTGGGCATGCTGTCTTTATTCTGCAACTGAATCTGATCCACATGCTGTTAATCATAAATATGGGCAACAAATCATCAAAAGCTTAGGGCCTTCTCTCTGGGCTTCAATTTCTGATGTGAGCTACCCTCACTCTTGCAATAGAATAGTAAAATGATATGTACAATGATTCTAAATGAAATTGATTTAACTTTGAGGAAAGTAGTGTTTGAGAAGTCTTCCATTGACAGGTCCACCAGGAAGTGCTTCTTCAGTCAAGTCCTTTAATAAAAATGCATTATTGCCTCTGAAAGCTTCAATTTTGTATGGCCCTTTCCACAAACTGTCGAACTTACCATGCTTGCCTTTGTCTTCATTCCTTGAGTCCCACTTTAACACCAGGTCACCTAACTGGAAATCATTTACTTTTGTTCTCCTGTCATAGATCTTTTTGATGTTGTCTTGAACAAGTTGAGTTTTTTTATAGACCTCCTCCATGGATTGTTGCAACTGTATGGTATGGTTGATCCTTCTTTGTAAATCATTAGTTTCCACTTGTGATTCCTATAACAATTTCAACACACGAACTCCAAGAGAAATAGGAAACACAACATCAACTCCATATACTAGTTGGAATGGAGACATTCTAATAGAATTTTTGGTGCTAATTTGGTCAACCCATAGGGAATTAATCAACTTTTTATGCTAGGATTTTTTATTCTCCTGCAGTAGCTTTTTGATGATGTTAACTAAAATCTTGTTGGAGGACTCAACTAGCCCATTTCATTGTGGGTAATAAGCAATTGAGGGTCCTAATATTATGTGGTATTTGTTACAAAAATCAACCATTTTCTTTTACTTAAAGGCAACAACATTGTCATTGATAATCTTATGAGGGCATCCAAACCTAGACATAATGTTACCTTCGAAAAATTGGATAATGACAATGTCTGTGGCCTGCCTGGTTGGGATAGCCTCAATCCACTTGGTAAAGTAATCAGTCCCAGTTAAGATCCATCTATGTTGTCTTGAGCAGTTAGGATGGATTTCACCAATGAAATCCAAACCCCACTACTGAAAAGGAGTTTCAACTGAAATGGGTTTCAATGGTAAAGGAAAAAGATTTCTATTGCCTTAAAATATTTGACACTAGTGGAAAGTGGTTACTTTCTTATGCATGTCTACAAACAGGGTAGGCCAGTAAAAGCCAACCCTTAGAGTTTTATTGGCTGTGGTTTTCCAATACAAATGACCTCCATAATCTCCTTGGTGAAACTCTTCCATGACCCTATTTGCTTCATCTTTCAATAAATAGTTTAGCAAAATACCTCCAGAATCTTTCCAATATACATTATGATCTAAAACACAAAACTTCATAGCCTCCAGTTTTAGAAACCTAGCTTTTGTCTTGGTTAAGCCAGGAGGAGCTTGTAAGTTTTGTAAAAAAAAAATAATGTGTACATACCATGGTGTGGTAGCAAAAGCCTTTGATACCTATGGAGTCGCCAACTCTTCCCGTTCATCCAGTGCAACAATATAATTGATATCTAGTGCATGAAAATTGAACTCAGCCATTAGATTTTCCAATCCATGACCTTTTATGAGCTTGGTTGGTTTAATCTCAATGTCATACTCTAGGATCATAGCATTCCATTTCCCTCTTCTGCCATCTGGGTCAGTTTGTGTGAGACTATCTTTTACCATATAACTTGGGACAAATGCAATGATATGAAAATGTAGGATGTATACTCTAAAATCATTTAATGCCTTTACCAAAGAAAAGGCTTGTTTCTCCATGATGTTGTACTTCAACGATGCATCCCTTAGAGCTCTGTTGAAAAAAGCTATGGGCTGTTCATGACCTTCACTATTTTTTTGCAGTAAAATAATTGCAATAGTGTGCTCAAATGCAACAGAAAGAATGATAAAATCCTTAGTAAATTCAGGGCTTATCAAAACAGAAGTAGTAGTTAAAGTTACCTTTACTTCACTAAAGGATTTCTTGCCTTCAGTATTCTATTTTGTTTCCATGTCTTTCTTTAACATATTTGTAATTGATCTTAAAATTTTAGCCAAGTTAGGAATAAATCTTCTGAGAAAATTTATCCTACTAATGAAGGATTGAACTTCTTTCTTGTTTCTGGAAGGGTCAACTTTCAGTATGGCTTTGACTTTGTTAGGATCAATTCTAATTGCTTCTTTAGAAATGATATGACCTAGAAATTTTCCCTCCTCTAAACCAAAAATAGTTTTTTAGGGTTTTCAAAAACTCTCTTAAATGCAGCAAGTGTTCTTCATTTGTCTTTGAAAACACAATTATATGATTTAGGTAAATCACAATGAACCTGTCAATTTCATCAGTAAACGCTATGTCCATTGCACTTTGAAAAGTGGCCCCAACATTCATAACACCAAAAGGAATTTTTACATACAAAAAAGTGCCCCATGGTGTAGTAAATGTTGTCTTGTGTCGATCATCAGGATGAACCAAAACCCGGTTGTATCGTGAGAAACCATCGAACAATGAAATTATGCTGGAACCAATTACATTTTGTAGGATGTGATCCATTTTGGGCAGGGGATATTTATCTTTCAGAGAAACCTTGTTAATATTTCTAAAATCTACACAAAGCCTAATTTCACCTGTTTTCTTTCTAGTGGGTACTAGATTTGAGACCCATTTCGAAAATCTGAGGGGTACAATGATCTTTGCATCAAAAAGTTTCTTGACTTCCTTTTCTATCAAAGGCAGTAAAACTGGGTTTATTCTCTTAAATTTATTATTAAAAGGATTTTGATCTTCCCTGATGGGAACAGTGTGCTGAATGATACTTGTATCATAAGATTTTAAGTCATCATAGCTCCAAGAAAACACATCAGAGAATTATTTAAAAATCTCAATGTATTTATTTATTTATTTAGGAAGTAGGGATTTAGACAATTTGACAATTTTGGGGTTCTCTGCAGTTCCTATGTTACAGTCCTCTACCTCAGCTCCTATAGGTTCTATTTTTGGCTTCTTGGCTACATCATCAAAGTCAAAAATCTCTTCCAATGGTACCAATCCTCTTGGTAACACATTGTCCTTTAATTGCAGAACCTCAAGTTCTTCTTGATTATCATCAATTTCATTAACCACTATTTCTTTTTCATTTTCATATATATTATTTTCTATATCAATATTTGCAGACTCAAAGTCATATTTCATTTATAAAAAGGTTCTCTATTTGTTTATCATTACCAAAAATCTGCCAATATCTTACATTATCCAAAACAACTGGCCTATGTTTCACTTCCACCACATATTTCCTATTGGGATGAAAAGGTAGTTTGCAAGTGCTGGCTGAAAAAACCAAGGCATTAACTAAAATATTTTGGCTTCTAGGGATAACAGACAAATCATATTCAGAAAAACATTGCAAAAAATATAAGACTGCATTTCTATAGGCTCTTAGTCTAGGGTGTTTAGTAGCATATTCACCCTCAATTTGATGATTATTAGCTTAGAATCCCCATGCACAGAAATTCGTTTTGTTGCTAATCTCTTTAAAATTTGCAGCCCTAAGATCAATGCTTCATATTAAGCTATGTTATTGGTGCACTGAAAATTAAGTTCGTAATCATGTCCCTTTGCCATATTTGTGGATGAGTTTACAATGAAAACACTTGCCCCTGCTCCATCCTTACTCATAGCCCCATCAAAATCCATATTCCAAAGAGCCTCTCCCTCTACATCTTTTTCTTCAGTATCTAATTTTATTTCCTTTGTATTATTGATTTTAGCTTCTAAGTGTGAAACTTCATTTTCTACACATTCATTATTGTACAAGATAAATGAATCCATTTTTGAATATACTGAATACACGAGGTAGTTGTTAGGTTTGTCTTGACTACTAACCATGTACTTCATTATTTTTTCCTTGTATAATATTCTTGGCTGACCAAACACTGGAATGGTAGCATAAGTCATATCCATTTGTAAAGTACCTTGTAATTTTTCTCCCCAGGATCTAGAGAGAAACATTCCATACTTAGGAGGTATGTCTGCTACTACAATGTCCATTACCAAGTTCTTTGTTGGTATTTGGACAAGAGTAACACATAAATATTTGATTAATCCTAAGCATCTCACTTTACTTGAATCAAATGAATATAAATCTTTGTAGGGCCTAGTTATGTCTAAGCCTAGTTTCTCCATAGTAGCCTTAGGCATTAGATTGCGTGAGGTTCCAGAATCAAGCATAACATTGTGTATAATTTTATCATGAATGTTTAAGCTAATGTAGAAAGGTTTTACACTACCATCCTGAGATTTTCCTTCGACCTCAAGCCCAAATAATAACTCAGGTCAGTCATCAGCCAAATTTACTGTCAGTCCCTTCCGCTATCTTCAAAGCTTTTATGACTTGTGATCTATATGCATTTTTGTTGATTAATTCAGTGAGGGGAATATAAATTTTTACTTTAGCCAGTTCATTTTCAATGCTAAAATATGTAGGAGTTTTTTTCTATTTCTTTAGTAGTTGCATCCCATTTCTTAGAAGTTTCCTTATGAGAATCATCTTTAGGTTGACTAGTAGAAGGGGTATCATTTTGGGTCCTTTTGGGAGGAGTGTAAGGAGTCTTTTTGGAAGGAGTGCTAGGAGTCATTTTACTCCTCCAGTTATATTGTATATGTACTTCCATAATTGCATTTTGATAGCCTTGTTTGTAGTCTTCACAATCTAATGGAATCGCTTTTGGTTGTGAGAGTAGGAAAATGTCTTGCTCTTCCTTAGTTAGGAAAATGTGATCAACTTCGGTTTCCTAAAAAAAAATTATTTGATTTTCCTCAGGATCTTCAATTATGCCATCTTCCTCATCTACATAGTTTTCTTGGAATGGAGGTCTAATATGTTGCTGATCATTTTTGCCTCTCTGCACTCTTGTTTAATCCGAGGCTGGTTTTTCCTAAAATTTGGATTTCTAATTTTGGAACCACCTTGGTTTTCCCTTGGAGGAGTTCTATCAGCTATATAAATTATCTCCATCATCTTCTCCATTGTTATTACTAAGGTATTCAACTTAACATCAGAGGAAGAAGAAGCATGTTCCTCTTTTATAGTAACTCTCCTTTCAACTTTCATTCTAGCTCTCTTTGCTAATAGATTGGCTTCATCACTAACTACAATTCTCTGCATTTCCTCAAGGGTTGTAGGGTTTCCTTCTCTTAATTGGTAAGACATATCAGGGTCAAAACCATCTGGGAATCTAATCAGGGCCAACCCCGGAGGAGGCTATATTGTTGTAGGGATAGAGTTATAGACATTGTTAAATCTGATACAACAGTCCTAGACTGATTCCCCTGAGGCTCTTTTGATACTTTCATACTCTGCTAAAATTTGTAAAGGGTTATTTTTCACTTCCCATTTTCTGAGGAAGGTGTCATGAAATTGAGCAAGGTTCGGGATGAAGTTGATGGTAACCCTTTAAACCATTTTTTAACCTCACTAGTCAGACTTTTAGCAAACAATCTCATTTTCACATCAACATCATCTATCTCTTGGAGGTCTAAGTAGTCATTCATTTTATCAATATGCTGCTGAGCAGTTATGGGCCCAGTGCTATCAAATTGAGGAATCCTACTTTGGTAATCTTGAGGCATTTCATTGAGTTGTGGAGGTAGGACCAAGGGGGCATATTGAGTTGCCATGATTGGTGTTTTAGATGTAGATGGGACTACACTAGGTGTGGGTATGGAAGGTATGAAAGGGGATATAATTACACTTTGTCGTGTTGATGTAGAAGTGGTAGTGGTTGAAGATGAAATTGGTGTAGTGAAAATGGGGGTGATTATTAGAGGTGCAGTAGGAATAGAAGGAATTTCCATAGGAATAGAAACAACAAGAAATTCTAGAGGGGCAGAAATAGTAGGAATCTCTAAAGGGGTAGTATGAACAACATGAATTTCAAATGGAATAGAAAAACTAAGTGGAATTAATGGTGGGGTTGGGGATGAAGCAGTAGAAGAAGAATGTGAGGATTTAGGTGATTCAAGAGATTTCTATACAAATTGATCTAGTTCAGACACCAACACTTCAAGTTTGTTAAATTGTTTGATGACATCATCCTCAGAGTCTGATTTCATAGTTTTATGCTTTGAAATGTAGGGTTTTAAGATGTTTTCATAAAAAACAGTTTCAGCTACAAAATTGTCAGATTTAGTTTGGAAGAGACTATGTTCAAATGGTAAATAAAATTCTATGTCTTCTATTGTTTCAAAGCTTTCAGGCAGAGAATTAACCCTAGGGAGAGGATTATTACTTGCCTGGCTCTCAACTATTTTTTTTTTGGATTATCTACAATTTTCAGTGGATTTATATCTAGATTAACTCTAATATAAATTATTTTAGGAGCCAAATCCACTATTAAGTATTCATAGATAAGATATATACAACTTTTTAAGTGGAGTACAACCTTAAATCAAAATCTATTTCTAAGCCACAAAACTAGAAATAGCTTTAAGTACTAAAACAAAAATTTACCAGGGATTTTTTTTTAATACAAATTAGATTTGTTCGAAGTTCCCTTGTATGGTTTCCAGGATGTTATCACTCCATAATTGATTAAGGTTGTAAAAGAAATTGTAGAGGTAATCACAAAACCACTTTTAAGTTTAGAATCTAGCCCTTCTCAACTCAGAGAGGGATCTCTCTATCATATTCATATTTGTTTGCAGTGGGATTTTAGGCTAGATGTAAGGTTTAGAGTTTGTTTTTTTGAATTGTTTGGTTGAGGCTGCAAGGTAAGGCCATTGGGAAATGGAGTCAAAGTCTTAGAGTGATCAAATGTAGAAATATCAGATAAGAAATAGCAGGGCAAGATAGGTACGCCATTGGATCTTCAGAGCTTGATGGGGTGATAGGGAGGAAAAATGTTCATAATCAATTAAACATAGAGCAATTAAGAATTGTATAATTAACATTAGTTGGAAAACATATATATTGTTTAATGCGAGGACAAAGTGTAATTAAACAAGTTCAACCCATAATTTTCTTTTAAGCAATAGAAGAAAGAAACACATATGAAAAAGAACAGAGATATTACACAATTACAAGTAGAATAAACATCACCAATTAAGCCTAACACATGAATCTTGGAAGACTATCTGTATTAATGAAAAAATGATCACTATAGCTCTATGAACAACTTTACATCAAATGGTAGTCCTTTCTTGCTACAAGTCCCAACATTTGTACTTCAATTGGGAAAGTACTTATACAAAATTATCAAAAAATATCTTGAGTGAAAACCTCAATATTTTTATAAAATATCCTAAGATGCTTATAAAAATAGAACAAAAATGTAGATAACTGAAAAGATGTGATGATCTGGCACTATCTTCAAGGTTTTCTATTGATTACTGGGCCTAAAGAAGTGCTTCTCTGTTACTGAAGGTACAACAATTTTTACTCCAAAATTTGACATAGCTGGTCCCACTTATCTTCATATGGAATTGGCATTTTAACAAATTTTCTGTAAGTCTCATCTACCTCGGTGTATTTATGAAAAGTTGGTTTGACCATAAATAAATGTTTGATTTCATCTCTGATATGCAATTTGAATTCCAAAGCCTCCATGAAAGCTTTTCTCATGATTGAGCCTTTGATAGTTGAAAACTTTGATTTGTCCCGAGCTATTGAGTACAATTTCTGTTGATAATCTGGTAGGGGCACTAGCTTGTCTCCAATTCCCTTTAGTCCTGGTAGTCCTTTCAAATGTAATGCATTGAACTTCTTATGAAACTTCTGGATGCTGGTCTCCAAGTGCTGGCATTTGTTTTCCAACTGTACTAGCAAGTTCCTTTTAGTAAGGACTCTCCTGACTTCCAAGATAGTTTCTGTTCTATCTGCAATTTCAAAATATACTAACTCATCCTTGGTTTTTGAATTCAAAATTTTAATTAAGGTGCTAGCTTCCCCTGGCCTCTGTCCCAAGCTACTTCTGACTCCTTCCATTAACTCCTTTGATCTCTGCACTAAGTCCTCCTGTTCAAATATTATCTCAATTGAAGGCCAAATTTCTGTGATGGCCTCATTTATCTCAACCCAAATGCATTCTTTAGCCTGTGCTAGTGTTTGAGCCATCACAGACTCATTCTCTAGCTGCTCAATCCTTTGGGCTAACTTGTGATATTTCTGTAGCTCTACTATGTATGAATTATCTATCTTTAATTTCTGATCTTGCAAAGCTTTAAATTGGGCTTTTAGTTTTTCAATTTCCTGCCCTCTGATGGATAGGTCTTCCATATCTTTAACCAACTCATTTGAGGAATCTGATGTCTGTTCTTCTTTCATTGTTGATGTAGATGATCTTGCTATAGTTGCAACTGAAATAGGCACTTCTATTAGAGGAACTATGTCTAGCTGTGATGACTGCTCCTTTTCCTTGAGAAGTCTTTCCATATCCACTTGCATATCCTTAATCTGGCTACTTTGTTCAATTATTATCTTGAACATGTTCTCTTTTTATTTCTCAAGCTTCCCAACTTCCTTATCTTGGGGATCCTCAGTGGAGGGAAGTTTGAGTTATTTCCTCAATGTTGCTATGTGTACATTTTTCCTCCTCAAAATTTCTTTTGTTGCTTTTACATCTTTGGGGTCACACCCTAGTTTAATTACGAGGTCTTCCTATGATTTGATCATTGTGTCTTTAGCCAAAGATGAGATATTTTCAAGCTTCAATTGTGATTTTATGTTTCTGAGTGAGGCTTGCAACTTGGAAACTTCAATGGAAGTGTTGGTCAAAGTAGAGTACAACATCTCACCAATTTGTTTATGCAGGTATATTTGGTCAATAGGGTGAATCTACTCAGCATCAAAGGAGAAAATTGAACCTATGCTTAAAGGAATGCAATCTGCATTTTCCCCTTTTTGTATCAAAGGGTAAAAGAAGACTGTGCTATGAAGAGGTTGTTTGCTTCCAGAACTAGGTGTATGTGGTGGCCTTGAGCTACTCATTCTTCTTCTTAATTTCTCTATATTTTGCAAAAATATTTGGTTCATCTTGGTCCTCAAACAATTCTAATGTTTGAGCTGTATCTAGGGGATCTTGGTAAGCTAAGGAAGATGGAGACCCTGCGAAGATATCTTCTCCTCTTGTAAGAACATGATGGCTTGTTAGGACTATGGTGGCTTGCCCGTCATCCTCCTGTTGAAAAATTGATCTAGTATTAGTCTTGTGTTTCTTTTTGTATATCAGAAATTCCTTGAGTCCAATATCTATCACTGAAGGGGAATCATCCTCCCTTGGCCTCTTGTACCTTTTTTCTTGAGGTACTGGAGTCTGGGAGGCAGTTGTGGATATCACCCGTTCTTCTGCCTCCTATAGTTTATTCTCCTCCCATTGACTTTGATTCATGAACTTCTCTATCTCTAGTCTAGGAGTGTGAGTATAGGGTGTGGTTTCTACTCCACCCTCATCTTAGAAATGATTCCAAAAGGATCATATGACCAGGTGAAACCCAACTTGAAGTTCATCTGCATGAGGAACAAATCTTCCTGCTTTCCTGCTGTTTTGGTGTTATAAATAAATGGTCCAACCTGTGCCTTGATTTTGAACTAAGACTTCTTTTTTGCTGCAACAAAATGAACTTCATCGATATGAATCATCTGCATTATGTATTCCAATGAGAAAATCCTCATAGGAGCAAATTTTGGTAGCCTATGTGGTGGCAATTCACACCCATAAACTCTGATCTCAGTATAATTTTGGTATAAGTACCAATCTCATGTCTTAGTCAGCTTACCAAGATGCAAAATTCTTTGTATCTCTGGTCATATCCTAGTCTCTATATTATGGTTCAGTAAACATGTTACTGTGTGTAAAAATTTATCAACATAATTAGAGAAGGTGAACTCAGTGGAATTTACCTCACTAAGGATGTCCAATGGATTACTGACTGTGGATTACCTTGCTCATCTAATTTCTATAAAGGGAATGAAAATCTATCTGCATGATGATAAAGAAACAAATAAACCAACACTGAAGCATATTGAAAAGTCCCTTTAGTAGAAAAATTGAGGAATTGGTCATTAATTGATTCTGCAATGAACTCATTGTAATTGAAAATTGGGGGTTTCTCACCAGTTGCAAAAACTGATAAGAAACCAACAATGGCCTCATCAACCCACTGATTGTATTGATAGCCAAGTATGCATGAAAAAATTGCAATTACTTGCTTAGTCATCTCAGGGAACATAGAGGATGAATATGAGGGATTCTTCTTGGATAATTGGGCATCCTCAAGGAGAAAAATTTCAAATATCTTGGTTCTCTGTGGGAAGGTTAGATTTTTGTAGAATTCCATGAGGGAATCTATGAAAGTGTTTACAGAGAGTTAGAATTTAGCAACTGGATCATTTGGGAGATGGATTCTGCAGTGATGGTGAAGAGGATATCAGTGTTTTGGGCCACAATTTCCCTCTGATTTGGGATATACTTGAATTGATACCAGGGGATGAATTCGAGGAAGTGGTATGTCTGAGGGAAGACTAATTGTGGTAGGAGAGAATCCCAGAGGCTCAGTTCATTGCTCTGGTCCAAGAAAGTCTGCTTTAACCAGTTGTGAAGCTCGAACAAGTCGAATTCACAACTAGTTTTAGCAATTTTGTAATCTTGGTCTACCAGTGGTTGGTGATCTAAGTCTATGGTTGGGTGCAGCATAGGATTATCATCAGAGGCCTTCGATTTTCCTTTAGGTTCCATTATAGAAGGGATAATAACAGGGAATTGAGAATTCCCTGGGAAAAATAAGTGACAACTGGTATCTAGATGCAAATTGAAGGCTAGATACTTGGTTGCAGGTGGCTGGTTATGCTGACTGGTCGCAGAGATGTCGTGGATCACTGGATGGGCATTGAGCAGAGTCTATTTGGTTGACTGTGCACTGAAAATTTATAATTTCCTGCTATCCTGATACGGTGAAAGGTGATTCAATGGTATTTGGGAGACTATATAAGAAAAACCAGCTTACCATTGCTAATTAACTGTTAAAATGGAGCGGGTTTGTTGTGACGTGAGCGAATAGCATTTATTTATCAATGGTCTACTGACATGGTGACAGGAGTGCCAGATGGAAACATCCTATTGGGGGAGAAGTAGTGATGGGAGGTTGCTTTGCCCAAAGGGAAGTGGGGTTCGCAGGTGTGAGGTGGAAGACAGGGAGTGGGGGGGAAGGAAGTGATGTAGGAGCAAGGTGGGGATGGGAGGTCCACCTGGCGGGATTTAAGTGGCGCAAGAGCAAATAGGGGTCAACGGTTAGTACGATTGGGGAGAAGAATGGTGGTTTTCCTGGGGGGTGCGAAACGCTTATAAGCCGCCACGTTGCAAAACAATTCCACCTTTTCGGACCCCCCCTTGTGATTAAACATCAGAGGGCCTCGGGGGGAGGGCCGAATACGACCCCCACCATTGATTTGAGAAGGGTGGATCGTGGCTGTTAACTGATGTGCCCACATTATTACGTGGCAACAAAACATTTCGCATCAAAAAAACTTTATTTACAAATTAAACTTGCGATTGAATTAATAATTAATCTTAACATCTAAATCTTAATTAACCACACTTAAACACCGTGGTTAATTATTTTTTATTCTAACTATTCTAATTCAACCATGATTACACTATATGGTTAATTATTCCCTAACCTAAAGTAATTTATTTAATCTATCCTAGTCATGTTTAAACAGTGTGATTAAAACAACTAATCTACTTCTCTGTGGCATTTTGACTAGCAACACATTTATTCAAAATTTCAAAGGTATTACTAATTTATTTTTCATTCTTTGAGTGGCATTTAGATTTGATCACTTATTCTTTTTGGGGTATTTTCATTCTTTTTTCTATTTTCTCTTATTTTTTTGATTTTTAATTCCTTTCACATATATATTTTTTCTTATCCCCTTTGTTTATTTTTTCTTCATTTTTTTTTTTTTCTTTCGGAAATAACTTGCAGAATGAAATATTATTTACAATATCTCATATATAAAACTAAACAACAAATAGTCAGCTCATCCTATAAAATATAGGACCCTAACACTCCTGAAGTGCTTTACCAGCATACTGCTGCCTGTTCCAATTTTCTTTCACTATTGCTGCTAATTCTTGCAGTCGATTTCAACCATCCAACTAAGAATTTTCGTGGTTCCTATACCAAGCATACAACTTCCATTAGAATCAAAATAAATTGAAATAACTTCAAATCATACCTCATTGGTAGCTCGTCAATAAGGTATACTTGCAATCCTGTTTACTTCTTGTCACAACAAGTCAAACTAACATCTTTAACCAAATCACCATGTATAAACATATCACATTATGTTAGCTCAAACACAACCAGCATAAATCAAAATCATAAATCACATGTAACCATCATAAACCAGAATGATAGATCATATATAATCATCATATACCATAGTCATAAATCACATGCATAATAAAACTAAAATAAAATGTTGATAATTATCCTTTCATCAATCCTTAGCTTCTACCATTGTCTTTATTTCGTACACACTCTGGATCAGTTTCCACACCAGACAAACAACCAGTGCCTTCTCGCCAACCATGTGCACGTACACAGTGTGCTTCACAAACATACAACACCATGCAATACATGCACCTAGTACCGCGTTCCTTCAACACAACATGTATGACATGAACACAATACCACACATACTCCAGTACCATATGTGCAAAGCACCACATACACAACGTGTGCACAACATCACATGTACACGACAACACTTGCACAACTTGTACACGACACCTCATGTACATAGCGCCATTGTATAACGTGTAAAAAATACCACATGTACATAGTACCACGCGCACGTTAGGTACACAACACCACATGTACATGAAGCCACATGCACAACATGTACACAACGCCACCTGCCCATAACACTACTTGTACAACATGTACGTAACATCACATGCACACAACACCACTTGTAAAATCAGGCACACAACACCATATGTACATAGCGCCATGTGTACAACATGCACACAACACCACCTGTACATAGCACTGCATATCAAACATGTACATAACATCATTTGTACACAATACTGCATATCCAATCATGCACACAACACCATATGCAATATTCAAACAACACTATCTGTACCATCCTATACATAACGTTGCATAAAGAACATGTACACACACTATATATACACAAGACCACATGTACACACATCATAGAGGCAACATGTACAACATATGTACAACAATAGTACCACACATCCAAAACCACACTATCCTTACCAAGAAACCTTGCTTCCAGTGTCTTATCCATTCTTATCTTAGCATGTCGTAGACCACACTACTTTCATTTTGCGTACGTATCCCTTGGTATAACCTGTCCATAACATAAGCATAGGAATAATACAAGAATACAATATAAATTCATATTCACATGATAATAACCTCATATATTTGTCATGAATACTCTTCCCACTTGATTCCTCATAGCCAGGAACTTCTTTATGCCATTCACCCGCATAAGCAGTCATTCCACCACAAGAAAGATTCTTGATGATCTTTCAGACAGTGACATAGATACATGGATACATACATACATATACATAAACATTAACATAAACAATCATGATCTTGTCAAACAACATATGCATACATCCATATATATACACATAAATGTTAGCGTTAATAGTCATGATCCATGACGACCCTGTCAAACATGAAATACATACACACCTACATGTATTCATATATAAACATCAACATAATCATGATCATAACACCATTACTAGATAACATAAGGTCTAGGTTAAGAGAACCTCCTTTATTCATGCACAACATGCACAACATTGAGAACAATTGTTCCCAACATATCCAAGGCATCCAACACCTCAGATCCATTTACTTTACCTTTTCTAGTTACCTTTCACACGTTTGTACTATCGCCGTCCGTTTACCACTATGGAGCAACTAGCCCAACTGACTATCATAGTCTTACCTTCCACTGCACTTACTCATGCACAAAGCTTCATTTGAGTCTTACATTACCTGTTGGGTACCACACATCTCTTGCAAATCTCCATTAACTTCCTCCTTTCCCAACCAATTCCCAACACTCAAAACATAAAAGACAATACCAAGAAACAACAAGAAGCAAAACCATGAAAACCAATAACAATATGACTGTTATGTGGAATTTTGCATCTACGGATAAACACAATTTCCCTAGATGGGTAGCTACATCTAGAACAACATATTTAAAGCGCTTAACCTTTTTCTATAGAAGATAAATAAGACAAGGGACCTACTTGTTATCTTTCGCTTTCCCTTTGTCTCCTTTGTTTGGCTCCCGTTGCTCCTTCTCGAACTTAATCCGCTCGACAAGTACCTGCAATCATAAACAAAGGACAAAAACCAATCAAAGAAAGAGATCTATCTACTATAAGCAAATGGAATCGAAATCATTTACACATATAATCATCATACATAAAGACAAGAATATGGGAAAAGGTGTAAACAAATTTATTAAGTAGAAGGAAGAATTACAACCATGAAGTTCGATCCATTGTCACTCTTCCAGCTTGGGGTTCCAACCAACATCACATCAATAACACAAAACTCCAGCAGCATAAAAATACTTGCTTACAATCTCAATCCTTACACCAACAATATCTCCTTACAAATTCTCAAAGTCCAGCCCCCGATCACTTAGATGAGTGCTCAATTTATAGGAAAATGGAGGAGGTTTGGTCATAAATGAGGGTATTGAATGGCCTTCCAAACTTAGAGTTAGTTTCCATGGAGGAAGGGATGAGAGGATAGGAGGTTTCTTAACTCATTCCCTATCCAATTTCAAGCTCATAAGAGATGATAAGTGTGGGAATCTTCTAGATGGCTTCAGAAAATAAGAATATTCCTAGAACCGTATGATGATTTCGCTTAATCTCGCCTAGCGCAGGTCCAAGTGGGCCTAAGTACTCTGAAAAGCACCCTGACATGGGCCTACCTGCACTGAAGTGCACTTACCCCTATCCAAGGCTGCACTGGTCCCTTAAGGAGGCATTTCTGGAGAGCTTCATGCCAAGAAACTCTCAGGGAAGGAGGAATTCAAAGTGGTGACTTGTCTAGGGCATGTATCAACTGAATTAGGGTTTGATGAGCCCTAATGGTACTGATAGGAATGATGGGAGTGATGTGCCCAAATGGATCTGTAACAACTTCTCCCTAAAGCATGAACTCGAAAATAATAATGTTGAGTGATATGCTTTACGATGTGATGAGGAGGTTCCGAAGTGGATGGTGACCTACATCCATTACAATACATAATATCATGATATTTTGATTTTTCATGAATCGCTAAGGGAAGGCATACCCATGCTCATCATACAAACTTTCATTACAAGTACATAGATAGTCGTCTACAGATATAGACCCATGATGGGATGACCATCAATGTAAAGCCATTGTACGGATGATTTGGTACTTTCCTGAAATCACAGCCTGGATGGATGAAACTAGATTTGAGGCCTTCTATCACGTTCAATCGTTTGCTCAAGTACGTGTCTAACCATGTGAATATGTGATCTGAAGTTGAACATAGGAAGACACTGTCTGATTACCAGCCAATGATGTAAGTATTTAACAAACGCAAGAGAAATCATCGATAATGATAATGATCCTCAAGGTACTACAGTACATTCTACATGGTGTGAATGGATGTTTTGATGTCGAACACCATACAAAGTCTTTCGGTCAAAGGCCTATGATGTCAACCTATCGCCGGAAGCGAGAAACCTGCCATTGATGTATGCAAGCCTCAAGGTACTGGAAAGGTGTTTCTAAGTCAACTTCTTGGATAATGTGTTGATTTCGACAAGAAGTGACTCGTCACAGGAGGGCCTTGATGTATCCCACATCAACGACACGAAATGAGTGTAATGATTTTGGAGAAAAAATTTGACTGATGACACAAGGTTCAGGAATGGAGGTCATGAAAATGAAGGTTTATGAGTATTGCAAAGGATGAATTTAACTGAGTGACTTCTCTTGAACATGTCGGCGACATTGAATGAATTGGAAACATTGACCCAAAACCAAAGTAATGGATGGTATGATAGACCAAGGTATGATGACCATCAAGCAGATAACCCAACCCATGTAGTCACAATGATGAAGTGAAAGTGTCATGTTCAAGAGCGACTTGCTGCCATAAAGTGGTTTACCCATTTTCCCATTTTCCCCAGTCATTGCTGACCAGTACCTCTTTATTTTTTATCAAGCTTGAGGAGGATAACATATGCTTGTTGTATAATTCCACCCTTCGGGTGAATCCATCGCTATGTGATGTTTTAACGAGTCTAGCGAAGGTGAAACTCGGTCTTGTCATGATGGACAAGTTTGTCGCTATTTGATGTTTTAACGAGTTTAACGACAATGATAACTCGGTCCTTTTCATGTTTAGAGAGTTTGAAAAGGGACAAAAAGAAAACTCCACAAGTTCTTTTTTGTAGTTTTGTCTCTCAAGTCCGAAAAAGCGTAAAACAATACGAGAGAGAACCTATTGACCATGTTCGATCAACGTATTCCTTTTTTGTAAATAATTTATCTCAGTCCGGAAAAGGGTTAAACTTATACTGAGTAGATGTCGTTTCCAATCCGTTAACGAGCTGAAAAGGACAAGTGCTCGACAATATTTTCATATTTCGAGAGTCTGAAAAGACGTTAAAGAGGACTCCAAGGGGGTTCCTTTTTCAATGTTTAACAGAGCTAAGAAAAGAGATAAAAGTATGCTCTGTGGTCAAAGTACAATTCATGATCGTGCACGTCAAATTCTGTAAGTTAGCTGTAAATCTGTTCAAAGCAACACCAAATGGATTAAACATATCTGTTTCATTGGTAAAAATAGGTAAATACTAAAGTTTACTCATTTAATGATCATGAAATAAACATAAAAACAAGAATTTATCATGTTATTTTCACCATTTGATATTTACCATTCAGTTTGTGCTCTGACCCTGTTTTTGTACCTTATCTTCAGTAGCTGATTGCGAGAGATTCTGTGGATCATTTCTCATTCCGTCTGGACTAGGTAGGAGATCTACCCCTCCTCTTTCTTTTCATGTCATTCTTTTATTTTTTCATGCAAGTTTTTAGGGTTTTGAGGGCTCCTGGGGTTTGAATTTTTTTCCTTGGGATCAGCGCAGGCTTGCATGTCGAAAGCTGCGTTGGGGAGCACCCAGATAGAAGGCTAGCTACACTGCAGCACACTATTTCCTTGCGTGGGCTGCGCTGGGCCTGTTTCACAAACTTGTTTCACCAAATTGGCCCAAAATTTCTCCAGTTTTTTGCATGAAAAAGGATCCTAACTAAGGTTATGGTTTGATTTTAGGTTTTCCTCGGATCAGAATGTCCATTGCTTGGTGAGAAAGAGAGCATGAAGAACAAGACATGGTTTCCCTATGATCCAGGGGGCTCAAGAGAGACACACAGGACAAAGAGGGCTTATGAATGCTCGAAAATAAAAGTGCTCAGAATGACTTCAACCCAAGAACAGAGTGTAGATCTCATCATCCTGATCATAGAGGTGTGAACAGTTCGTCAATCTGAGCTCGTATGAGGGAGAACGGGCTAGTGAAAATTTTGGTCAAAGTTGCACTGTGGGCCAGGTTTAAGTCTCTTACAATTTGACCGACCCCGAGGCATAAACCTAGCTCCAGAAATCGGTCGAAATTGTGGCCTCGTTAATTTGCCCAATGACCCTTATTTTCTAAAATTTTAAAAACAACCCGTCTTTGTAAAAAATAAAATAAAAAAATAATATATATATATATATATATATATATATATATATATATATATATATATATATATATATATATATATATATATATATATAGATATATATATATATCTATATAGATAGATAGATGAGGTGGCAGGCCACCACCCCCGCCACCCCCAAAATATTTCACATAAAAAACAAAATTTTAATTTTGTTTGGGCTGACGGACCATCAACCCCACCGGCCCTCCCGCAACCTTACCAAAAATTAGAAAAATACTGGCTCGGCGGCCATCACCTTGTCGAGCACTCACACCATACACTCCGCATAAATTTAACACAATGTATTAATAGGGGCAGGCACGGGCCACCTCTGGTGGACCTTGCCCACACCCCGATACTTTTAAATGACGATGACAGGCTTAGTATGGGACCGACGGGGGTCGAACCCGCCCGGCCCACATGGCTGGCCTGCAAGCGGGCAACCCCAAAACGAAACAACTCCCATTAATACATGTAACCACCGGAGGTTAATGATAATGCATGTCACGGATTTTGGTGGTGGGCCACCCAATGCAGACCCGACCCCCTATTCAAAACTATTTTGGGTTTTTTGTAAAAACAAATAAACCATAATGAGAGGGGCGGGGATTGACCACCCAACCCCTCCTCAACCAATTCACCTAATTTACCAATGCACCATAACGAATTTCTTGGTTTATCTGCCCAAAAATTTACATAAACCAGATTTCTTTAGTGCACAGGAAAAGGGAGGAACCAGGAGTGGGCACACAAATTGAGGTGAATTAATTAATTTTTAATGCAGGAACCATGAATTTTGCAGGTGGGCCAAATTTCCACTTTGTCAGATTTTGAAGAATTTTATATGGATTCAACACCTCTCATCGCCACGAACGCAATGATGCAGTTCGTTTCTCCATCTGAGTTTTGCATTTTTCAGTCATTTTTCAGAATGCACGTGGAACCATGATTGCTGCAAAAACAGGGAGCAAAACCATGAGCCTTGAAATTTTTACGAGGAGGTAATTTTTCTCGATGTCGGAATATAGTCAAGTTTATACTTGTTTTTCATGGCTTTCCACAGGGATCGTAATGGCAAGATCAGATTCGCCATCTGAGTTGAATATTTCCAGTCCACCCATGGTGTAGAATCTTTGAGGAATCCCGAGGGAATCTAAAAGATTCCTTGAGCCCTAGATTCTCAACTTTTTATAATTTAGATTTTGGACAGTCGATTTTGCACTACTCGACCCCAAAAATGTGATTGTGCATTCAGATTTGTAATTCTCTCATTTCATTTTCTAGCCACTTTTCTAAGTGCCAGTTCACATGTCCACATTCATGTGCGAGCAGTCATCTTCATACGATCGATGCCTTGAGATCAATGGTCTGAACAGCTTCAACAGTTTGACATCCGCTTCTTCAGATGGCCCTTGGTTGTGAGGTATATGATGTGTTCATGTACTTCTTCTTTATGCATTGTGTTGCACAGATCCTTGATTGATGTTAATGCAGGATCTTGTTTCTTACATGTTCTCATGATTCCTTGCTTGATGTGTTGCATAATCTTCTATGTGATGTACTTGCTGTCATGATTCGTCATGTTATGTGTTGAGATCCCTTGTTGCATGTTGATGGGATACTCTTGTTGTCGTCATGCATGTTTTTGAAATATCTTTTATGCCATGTTGGCGGGATGTTCACCATGCATGCTTTTGTGTCATACTGATAGGAGTCTTTTGAATGAGAGTTCCTGTAGTGGAACAACTCTTAGAGCCACTCCTGCGTGAGGGAATTTTCCTTGTATGATCACGACATCATCTCTTGTGTACATCATCACTATTGACAACACTTAATGTAGCGGCCTACACCATCTTGACATCGGGGCCCAGAGACGTAGTCCCTCCTGGACGAACTCCGTTATCAACGTCTTGTTATTTCATGTGCTGACGATTGTCATGTTCCTCTTCTTTACAATATGCAGATGTATTCATTTATGTTCTTTTAAAAATGCAATTTAACACATCACGAAAGTAAAAGGTCTTGGAAGGGTCCTTCATCACACCCGGACCTAGATCAAGTGGTATCAGAGCGGTCTTTACATTGATGTGAATTTCAGCATGAACAATGGGACGTGCAACAATAGAGGATGAAAGAGCGATGTACGAGACCATGCTAAAAATTTCCAAGAGTGTAGAGGTAATGTATGAAACTCTACAGAAAGAGACAGAGGAAAAGGAGCGATTGCAGCTTTAGTTGCAAGCCATGGAAGAGGCCCTGGAAGAACTGAAGCAAAACAAACATAATCTTCAAATAGAGAATGCTGAATTGAAGATGCACGTACATGAAGAGAAAGAGGAAAAACAACATTTTCTATGACATCTGCAAGCAAAGGATGAGGCCTTGGAAAAGTTGCAGCATGACCCATGTGAGGTAAAAAGTAGTTCTCCATCTTCATGTATGTTTCCTGATGATGATTTCGCTGTTTTTGAAAATCATACCACAGGAATTGGCTCCAAATTGTTGAAGATAATGGAGTATGAAGGAAAAGGTTTGGGCATTAATGGCCAATGAATTATCAACCCCATCAAAGTAGAGGAATTACTTTTAGAACAGGACTTGGGTATGTCAGAAAGGAAGTTGGGGAATGCGCCACGACAGTTAGCGAACCACCAACAACGGATGATGAGAAACCCTCATCAGTTCTTTCCAAATTGAAAGAGGAGGTAAAAGATGTTGATTTCCTTTCGGTTTCGTCTTCACATAGTATGATTTCTGTTGGAGATTTGGAGATCCCAATTATAGGGACAAACATGAGGCTCCTTACAAGGACGAGGCACAAGGAGGAAGAAGAACTTGGTGGTAATAACCAAAGCATAACTCAACCATTGAAGGTTATGCAGAGATCTCAATTTTCAGGCTTGAGATACACCAAAGGCGAATGCTCAAAGGTTTCGTATGCTTCCGAGACATCATTGAAATCGTCGAGGAAAGAGAATGATGGGAACACATCCCCATCATCCCACAGCAGTGCCCATTGCAGGGATAGAGCTAAGGCAAGCTCTCATCGCCATACTTACATCATTTCGATTATGATCATGTTGTTAATGATGAACGAAGAACATGGCATCGAAAAACATGTACCTTTTGTGGATTCTATAACCATACATTTTCGAAGTGTTGGAAAAG
The DNA here is from genome assembly GCA_031772625.1 of Pinus tabuliformis. Lineage (NCBI taxonomy): Eukaryota > Viridiplantae > Streptophyta > Pinopsida > Pinales > Pinaceae > Pinus > Pinus tabuliformis. The sequence continues at coordinate 1,171,536,468 of CM062807.1, forward strand.
AATGGCAGCACTCAAAATGATGAGGCGTGAAAGACTCTCTCAACAACATGAAAAGAAACAGGTTAAGCAGATATGGAGGAAGAAAACCTACTGCAGTCATTGTGACAGAAATGGCCATCAAAGAGCCACTTGTTGGAGGCTCCATCCATAGCAGCGACTTAAAGACAAAGCGTCGGTGTGTGAACCAGGTGAAGCAGTTGTTCGACAATCAAATGCGCCACAAGGAGGTGACCCATTCACCTTGATAAGTGAAAAATGGTTTCTAGACGTGTTGTCATTTCATGGTCGTTCTTTTGTAAATCATTTGTTGCATTTTAAAATGTAAAAGTGACGATGTGTTTTCCATCACTTGTTCAGCAACAATGATGTCTGGTCGTATTTTGGGTCGCATTTTAAACTTTGAAAGTGATGTCGTGTTTCCATCACTTGTCGAAAGAAAAAATAGTGTGTGGCCTTATCTTTGAAAATCATGTGTTGCAGTGATGATGTGTTTACATCACTTGTTGAAGCAACAATGATAGGTTGGCCTTGTTGTCATAGTTGGGGTATTGCGTCCATCTTAATGTAAACTTGACCACCGAGTATGTGTTATAAACTCGTGGTAAGTGTGGGATGTTTGGGTCATTAGTTGGTCATGACATTCAAGCATGTAATTTGCAAAACAATGTACTATAGGTCGCAGAGGTAGCAGGTGTCGGCGTGTTGCTCAAGGCTCTAAAGAAAAAAGGTGAAGGAGATGGAAGCGAGACCTTTTCAGGATGCTTGTGATGCAGACAAGGTACATAGAAGTTGCAGATTATTTTTCATCCTTTTGGAGGACCAAAGGCTCCTCAGTGGGGAGGATTGATCCAGAAGGTTCCAGAGAGACACACAGGACAAAGAGGGTTTATGAATGCTCGAAAATCAAAGTGCTCATAATGACTTCGTCGTCCTAATCATGGAGGTGCAAACGGTTCGTCAATCCAAGCTCGTGTGAGGGAGAACAGACTAGTCAAAGTTTTGGTCAAAGTTGGGCTGTGGGCTAGGTTAAAGTGTCCTACAATTTGATCAACCCCGAGGCATAAACCTAGCTCCCAAAATCGGTCGAAATTGTGGCCTTGTTAATTTTCCCAATGACCCTTATTTTCTAAAATTTTAAAAACAACCCCTCTTTGTAAAAAAATTAACACATATATATGAGGTGGCGGGCCACCACCCCCGCCACCCCCAAAATATTTTAGATAAAAAAACAAAATTTTAATTTTGTTTGGGCCAACGGGTCATCACCCCCGCCAACCCTCCCGCAACCTTACCAAAAATTATAAATATATTTTCTCGACGACCATCACCTTGCCGAGCCCTCACACCATACACTCTGCATAAATTTAACACAATGTATTAATAGGGGTGGGCATAGGCCACCTCTGGTGGACCCAGCCCACACCTCGACACTTTTAAATGACAGCAACAGAGTTAGTATGGGACTGGCGGGGGTCGAACCTGCCCGGCCCACGTGGCCGACCCCAAAACGAAATAATTCCCATTAATACATGTGACCACCGAAGGTTAATGATAACGCATGTCATGGGATTTTGGGGGTGGGCTGCCCAATGCGGACTCGACCCCCTATTCAAAACATATTTTGAGTTTTTTGTAAAAAAAAATAAACCATAATGAGAGGGGCAGGGATTGACCACCCGACCCTTGCTCAACCAATTCACCTAATTTACCAATGCACCATAACTAATTTCTTGGTTTATCTACCCAAAAATTTACATAAACCAGATTTCTTCGGTGCACAGGCAGAGGGAGGAACTAGGAGTGGGCACACAAGCCGAGGCGAATTAATTAATTTTTAATGCAGGGACCATGAATTTTGCAGGAGGGTCAAATTTCCACTTTGTTAGATTTTGACAAATTTTATATGGATTCAACACCTCTCATCACCACGAACGCAATGGCGCTTTCCATTTCTCCAACAACATTTTGCATTTTTCGGTCATTTTTCAGAATGCACGTGGAACCATGATTGCTGCAAAAACAGGGAGCAGAACCACGAGCTTTGAAATTTTCTCGAGGAGGTAATTTTTCTCCATGTTGGAATATAGTCAAGTTTATACTTGTTTTTCACAGTTTTCCACAGGGATCGCAATGGCGAGATCAGATTCACCATTTGAGTTGCAAATTTCCAATCCACCCATGGAGAAAAATCTTTGAGGAATCTAAAAGATTCCTTGAGCCCTAGATTCTCAACTTTTTAGAATTCAGATTTTGGACAGTCGATTTTGCACTACTCGTTGCCACAAATCTGATGGTTCATTAAGATTTGGCATTCTCTCATTTCATTTTCTAGCCACTTTTCTAAGTGCCAATGCACATGTCCACATTCACATGCGAGCGGTCATCTTCATACGATCGATGCCTTGAGATCGATGGTCCGAACAGCTCCAACAGTTTGACATCCGCTTCTTCAAATGGCCCTTGGTTGTGAGGTATATGATGTGTTCATGTACTTCTTCTTTATGCATTGTGTTGCACAAATCCTTGATTGATGTTAATGCAGGATCTTGTTTCTTACATGTTTTCATGATTCCTTGCTTGATGTGATGCAGAATCTTCTATGTGATGTACTTGTTGTCATGATTTGTCATGTTATGTGTTGAGATCCCTTGTTGCATGTTGATGGGATACTCTTGTTGTCGTCATGCATGTTTTTGAAATCCCTTTTATGCCATGTTGGCGGGATGTTCATCATGCATGTTTTTGTGTCATACTGATAGGAGTCTTTTAACTGAGAGTTCTTGTAGTGGAACAAATCTTAGAGCCACTCCTGCGTGAGGGCATTTTCCTTGTATGATCGCGACATCATCTCTTGTGTACATCATCACTATTGACATCACTTAATGTAGCAGCCTACACCATCTTGACACTGGGGCTCGGAGACGTAGTCCCTCCTAGACGAACTTCGTTATAAACGTCTTGTTATTTCATGTGCTGACGATTGTCATGTTCCTCTTCTCTACAATATGCAGATGTATTCATTTATGTTCTTTTAAAAATGAAATTTAACGCATCACGAAAGTAAAAGGTCTTGGAAGGGTCCTTCATCACACCCAGAACCTGATCACCCTAAATGATCCGGGTACAATTGAGGCCCTCAAAAACTGTCGGTTGCTCAAATACTTCAGGTTGTCCAGAATGAGGAAACAATCAGAACTATTGCAGTTCCTAGTTCATGCATGGGATCCAACGAATCAGGATTTTCACATACGAGACAAAGTGGTCCCTATTGTGATCGATGATGTTTACTTTCTTACAGGGTTGTCAAGACGTGGTGCCCCCATATCTCTTTCAGGTTCTTCCCATGGAGGGGAGTCTGTGAGGGACTCTGTTCGACAATTCTGTCGGCCAGGTACACAACCTAGCAAGGACAAAAATATAATCATCAAATATATTCGTGATTTTCCTTTGAGAACAATCCTTTTCACCATCACAAAGTTGGCAAGTAATGTGACACTTCATCTAGAAAACAGATCATACATGCAATATGCACTTGAGTGTATTGATCCAACTTTATTCAACTGGTGTGATGCAATACTTTCTTCAGTGAAAGAGTAGCTGACAAAGGTAAAGAGTGGTAAGATAAAGAAATTTAGCTATGGATTGCGCTTAATTGCTTTTACCTTAGAGAGAATTCCATTGATGCAACCCCAACATGTAACACTGGGTGTAGCTGGTCCTAGAGATCCATGGATGCATAGGTGGGTTGAATTGATGGCTAGACATGTTGGTCAGCCATCGATTACATTTTCCACTGCATTCTTCAATTGGCTCAATCGAAAACACATTGCCATCGAAGAGCATCCATACGCAGGGATGAATTTTTTTGGAGATCCAGAGTTGAGTTTACCAGCAGGTGCTCAATGGGGTGCTATAGGTAAATTGTTTTTGACCAAAATGTTTTTTGATTTTTAAGTTTCTACATGTTTTTGTGTTTTGATGTTCCAAGAATAAACTAAAATCGTTCTCATGCATGCAGTTGTTGGTACTGTTCGACCTATGAGACATCAACAAGAGTCAAGTGGGCCAGCGTGGAGAAATGTTGGGAGAGCAGTTCTCTAGGATTTGGATTTGGCCGAGACACTGGCAGATTTGCAAGATCATGTAGAGGGACTAAGCCTCAGTATTTCGGATGTCTGGATCGAGGAGTTACCTATTAGGTTGCAGCGCCATACTATTGGTGTTCCAAACCATTGGATGCGGCTCTTGCGCATGATAGCTCAGGCTGTGACCTGTTATCATGAGAATCACTAGGTCTACTTAGGATTATTTTTGCATTCATTTTGAGTTTTTAGGTCAGATGACCAAAACATATCTTGGACACAAATTTTGTAATTTTTTTTAGATATCTATCTATTTTTACTTTCAGAGTTTATATATATATGGTTATGTGCAATCCTATTCAACTAATGATGTGAATTAAAAATTTACTTTTACATGTGTCTCAAATGTTTGTTTAACACATAGTTTGCTAATGAATCGGTTAATGTGTTAAAGTTTCTGGACATATGTTGATATTGAATGTACTCAAAATGTCTATCCAAAAGAAGAACTATTAGGAACATACAAAGAATCGTTGGGTTTTAGATGTATAAATGTTTGTTAGTCGTAGTACAACGAGTTGTGAGTCCACCCTAATGATGATTCGGCGGATGCCAAGTGAAATGGCATCAGAGAGAAGTTCGATCAATGCGCTATACTTAGTAATAATGTTCGTTGATCGTCCAATTCAAATCCCTTGAAAACTCACTAACTCGCCACTTGGAGCGAAAATGGCCCATGCTGCAGAAGATAGGTTCTGCGTACTACGACTAACACCATCGGTGTAACCAACAAATGGTTCCAAAGATTCTGACATCTGCAACAAATGCAAAGCAGATTACTTAACCACATAAAAATTCTAAAAGACACACTGACACACACACATGCAATTAAAGCATATATACAGTGATTTTCACTACACTCAATTAAGCATAGTAACATTTGAGATACAACCCGTTTCGGGGCCATGACAATGGACTTCCATCATAATCCACCAACTCGTAGGCACCTTTTTCCAAAACATGCTTGACAATGTAAGGACCCATCCATAGTGGTTCAAATTTCCCTGCTCCTAGTTTATCAACTTCCTGATTGTTAAGCAAGACCAGGTCTCCTTCTGAGAAACGCGAGGCTTGACATTTCTGTCATATTGTGCCTTGATTCGTTTCTTATATTCTTCGTTAGCCAATGTGGCTTCATGACAAGTTTCATCTAGATGGATAAGTTCTAAGAAATGCGCCTCTTCTTCAGAAGTGTCGAGTAATAGGTCAATCACGAGTTTGAGAGATGAAATTTCACATTGTATCTGTAGGTTTTAACCCCATACAGAAATTACCTGCCTACGAATTCTAAAAATAGAAAATAAACAATGCAAGAGCATAACACATAAAACACATATACACAAATATTTTCCCCTGGATCCCAAAACCATGACTACTAGATTGATTTTTCATTATGTTTCTTTCAATGTTACAATACATATTTATACATGCCGAAGCATCCAATACCATGGACCAAAAACCATCGCATCCAAAACCATGTGCGAAAAACCATGCACAAAACCATAGGTAGGTCTGCCCCAACCTAATATAGGGTCCAAAAAAAAATTTCTTCGGGCGCTGCCCCGGACCCCGTAGAGGGGGCTACCTACCCCTCTCAAAATCCCCAAAAAAGGGGGGCTGCTGCCCCTCTTGTGACCCACTCACTGCGCAATCTGTGCAATGAAGGGGGGGCTTCGCCCTCCCTCTAACCCCCCGGTACACTACGTAGGCTAGTCGTGGAAAGAATATAACACAACACAACATTCTCCCACTTGTTGTTTTCTTTCCATAGGGGGCCACATGAGAGCTTAGTCATTTATCCAGCCCTAAAACACCCATTGTTTCTCTACACCAAGAGAACTTCTCAGAGCTCACAAATTTTGTCAATGAATCTGTAGTATTCTTCAAAGTGTCCACCTTTACCAACAACACCTTTTTGTATTCTATCATAGCCCTGACAAAGTAATACTGAACATTAATGTGCTTTGTCTTTGAATGATAAGCAGGGTTCTTTGCCAAGAAAATTGCACTTTGGCTGTCACAGTCTATCCTTATAGCTCCTTGTACTAACCCCATACTTGAACAAAATCTCTGCAACCAAACTTGTTCCTTGCTTGCATGGGTGGCTGCCATGTATTCTGCCTCTATAGTTGATAATGCCACTACAGATTGTTTCTTACTCCTCCAGTTGTCTGCGCCTCCAAATAGGTTAAACACATACCCACTTGTAGATCTTCTTTGATCTAGATCTCCAACCCAATCTACATCAACAAAGCCACGGATATCCAAAAATCTGTCCAATCCTGGTCTTCCTTGGTAGCACAAACCATAATCACTAGTGCCACACAAATACCTGAAAACCCACTTCACTGCTGTCCAATGCTCCTTTCCTGGTTTTGACATAAACCTGCTCAATACTCCGACTGCATGTGCAATGTCTGGTCTAGTACAGACCATTGCATACATCAGGCTACCGACTGCACTTGCATATGGAACACGAGACATGTCCTCTTCCTCTTCTTGTGTCTTGAGACATTGTTCAACATATAAATTTACACCTATAGGAATAGGAACCTTCACCAATTTACTATCCTGCATATTAAACCTCTACAATATGGTCTTGACATACTTCCTCTGGTTTAACTAGAGTTTCCTCTTTTCCCTATCTCTTTTAATTTCCATGCCAAAAATATAGTTTGGAGCACCAAGATCTTTCATGTCGAATTTGGAGGACAACTGGGTCTTCAAATCCTGGATAATTTCTTTGTCATTTCCAACCAGCAACATATCATCCACATACAAGACTAGATAAATAACATGGTCACTAATTAATTTAAAATACACACAGCGAACTGCTTTGCTTTTGGTGAAGCCAAGTCCCATATAAATGTATCAAATTTCTGATACCACATCCTTGGTGACCGTTTTAACCCATACATAGACTTCTTTAACTTGCATACCAATTCTTTCTTACCACATTTCCTTTTGCATTTGTCTTCTTCTTGAACACCCATTTGCTGTTAATGGGTTTCCTTGCAGTCGACAAATCCACCAGATCCCATGCCTCATTTTTGTGCAAAGATGCCATTTCAACAACCATGCTTTCTTTCTAGAGCTTTCCATCCTTTGAATCTATTGCTTCCTTCACAGTTCTGGGATCATCATTAGTAATAGATAAAGCAAAATTTGAACAGAAAGTAGATGGACTATACCTTTCTAGCTGCCTTCTTTCTCGAACTGTTCTTCTCACACCCAAAGTTTGTGGCTCTTCATCTTTTGATTCCTCCTCTGCTGTAGAGTCTGATTCTTCCTCCTTAAGCTCAAACTCTATCTTCTTAGGTTCCTTTGATGGGACTTCATGTTTAATAACATATTTCACCTTTCTAAACACCACATCTCGGCTGTACACAACCTTCCTTGTTACTAGGTTCCAACCCTTATAACCATTTAAACCATCCTTATACCCAATAAAGATGCACTTTTCATATTTACTATCCAACTTTGTTCTTTTCTTCTTTGGAACATGTACATATGCATCACATCCAAATACCCTCAGATGTGAAAGAGATGGTTTCTTACTAGTCCATACCTCTTGTGAAGTCTTGTCCTCCAATGCTGATGAAGGTGATCTGTTGACCAGGTAACATGCTGTCTTCATCGCCTCTACCTAGAATTCTTGTCCTAACTCGGCACCACTGAGCATGCTTCTTGCCCTTTCCATCAAAGTCTTGTTCATTCTTTCTGCAACTCTATTTTTCTCAGGTATGTATCGAGTAGTCTTCTGTCGTGCTATACCACACTTATATAATTCTTCAAATTCCTTGCTACAAAACTCTCCACTATTATCTGACCTCAACACCCTTATCTTATTCTCTGTCTGGTTTTCCACCAGAGCCTTAAATTCTTTAAACTTGTCAAAGACTTCAGATTTCTTCTTAAGGAAATATATCCATGTATTCCTTGAGCAGTCATCTATAAATGATACATAGTACACAGACTTACCCAATGATGGAACCTTCACAGGTCCAAACACATCATTGTGCACAAGCTCTAATATTTGGTTTGCCCTCTTACCACCAGAGCGGAAACTCACCTGATTTTGCTTCCCATATACACAATATTCACAAAAGTGAAAATCCAGAGAGATATTACTCATACCTTCTACCATACCTTCACCATGAAGTATTCGAAGGCCCTTCTCTCCATTATGTCCAAGCCTTTGATGCCACAACATGGTCTTCTCTCCGGAGACCACTAGATTTTCTGCTCCACTTTCAAGAACCACAGAACTGTTGCATGCATCAACAATAGTGCTACCTTGCAGCTTGTACAAAGTTCCAATCTAAACTCCTCGCATCAATACCTATGCTCCTCGAACCATCTTGCAGGTATCCTTCTCGAACACTGTTTTTACACCTGCATCATCCAGCTTGCATACAGAAATCAGATTTCTGTCCAATACAGGAATATGCAGAACACCCAAAAGTGTTCTAACCCTTCCACCTTGCAACTTCAACTTTACTTTTCCACGACCAACGATTCTAGCCTTCCTATAATCCCCTAAGAAAACATCACCACCATCATATTTCTCATACTTGTATAACCACTCTCTATGGGGAGTGAAGTGAAAGGATGCACCTGAGTCAATCAACCATGCCTCATGATCTACATGTGTACTTGAAGAAGCCAAGTACACATCCCCACCTTCATCTGAGGTGGTTTTCACCTTTGCAGAAGGAGCATCATCAAATCCCTTTCCTTTGTCAAAAGCTTTAGATTTCAGTCCCTTTTGTAGTGCCCTTCATTTCTGCATTTCCAGCAAACCACCTTTATAGGTTTTCCTGGAGATTTAGATCTCCCACTCGATGACTTATTTTTGTTTCTGTTCTGGGACCATCCTCGTACAGACAAGGAATCACCATTCTGGTGCTCAATATTTTTCTGTCTCATCTCCTCCGTGAGCAAGGATGAGACCATTTCATCAAATTACAAGGCAGCTGCATTGCTACCTATTGCAATAATCAGACTGTCCCATGAATCTAGTAGAGAACACAAAAAATTGATGTACTTATCTTCATCTGAAATTTTAATATCAACAGATAATAACTGACTTACCACAGTATTAAATGCGTTCAGATGTTCTGTCACCGAGTCTCCATATTTCATCCTCAGGTTATACAGCTTTTTCCATAGGAACAATTTATTCACCAGAGACTTAGATTGGTACAACGTCCCTAAATTGTCCCACAAAGCCTTTGTCGTAGCTTCCCCTGATACATTCAGCAATACTGAATCTAAGACACACAATCGTATTGTGCTCTTTGCCTTCTGATCCAAATTCTTCCATTCTTCATCAGACACTCCTGTTAGTTTAGTACCCCGGATCTATCGTGATTCACTGATCTTTATCCACCAACAGATCCCCCATCTTGAGTTTCCACAACTCAAAAATCTGACCATTAAATTTCTCGATCTCTATCTTTCCACTGCTTGCCATCTTCTTTCACCACTAGAATCGATCCCATAGATCTCCCACTGAACAGGGTCTACCACAAGCCCGAGCGAAACCCCTCAGCAACAAAGGCGTCCCCTTGAAGCCAAAACAACTCTGATACCAAATGTAGGTTTTAACCCCATACAGAAATTACCTGCTAACGAATTCTAAAACACAGAAAATAAACAATGCATTAGCATACCACATAAAACACATATACAAAAATATTTTGCCCTGGTTCCCAAAACCATGACTACCAGATTGATTTTTCATTATGTTCCTTTCAATGTTACAATACATGTTTATACATTCCGAAGCATCCAATACCATGGACTGAAAAGCATCGTGTCCAAAACCATGGACCGAAAACCATCGCGTCCAAAACCATGTGTGAAAAACCATACATAAAACCATAGGTAGGTCTCCCCAACCTAATATAGGGTCCAATTTTTTTTTCCCGGGGCGTTTCCCCAGACCTCATAGAGGGGGGCTACCCGCCCCCCTCAAACCCCCCAGACAAGGGGGGCTACTGCCCCTCCTCTAACCCCTCGGTACACTATGTAGGCTTGTCGTGGAAAGAATATAACACAACCCAACAGTATCGACAAGATTTCCTCTAGACCCTATAGCAATTGAAAGGGTGTGAATCTAGTTGCAGTTCTCACCGAGGTTCGATATGCCCACAAGGCAGAGTACAGGATTAAATGCCAGTTTCGTTTATGAACCCTTATCATTCTTTGAAGCATTCGCTTCAGGACTTTGTTTATGGCCTCAACTTGTCCATTATCTCGTGGATAATATGGAGTAGAACTATCACGTGAAAGTCCTAACTTGGCAGTTAACTCAGCGATCATGTGATTGCGAAAATGCGACCCATGATCTGTTACTATATCTTGTGGTACACCAAACTAGACAACCACGTGGTTGAAAAAGAAAAGTGCAGTCATCTCGCCACTGTTGTTTAATGTTGGCATCGCCTCGACCCATTTTGTGAAATAGTCAACGGCGACTATAATATACCCATGCCCCCCGGCCGAGGTGGGGTTACATGTCATGAAGTCACTTCCCTGGCGAATGGTCCAACAACGATGACAAGATGCAGTGGTGCAAGTGGTAATCTAGCTTTATGGTCATAGATCTAGCATGCATGACAACTTTTGACGACAATAATGCAATCTTTGAATATGGTAGGCCAGAAGTAACCAGCACGGAGAATTATTTGTGTGGTAGCATAACCAGATAAGTGTCCACCACAAGCACTTGAATGGAAATCATTCAAAACTTTCTCGGCTTCCTCATGAGTGAGGCACCTTCGTAAAATCGTATCGATACCACGATGGTAAAGAGTGTCGCCAACGATCAGATAATCTTTGGCTTGGTATCAGATATGTCGCTGTTGCGAGTGAGAGGTATCAGGCCGAAAAGTTTGGGTTCAGAGATAAATTAGTATATCCCCATACCACGCGTCAGATGATGAAATCAGGAACAAAGACTCATCCAGAATTGATGGTTCTGATGTTGAATCAATGGTATTCGAGGGAAGGTCACAAAGAATCTCGGCGAAAACTAGAGATTTCTTTGATTTGGATTTGATGAATTCCAAATCAAATTCTTACAAAATGACGATCCATTTTGAGTATTTCCCCCCCAGCAATTGACGTGACAAAATATATGTCATAGGGTTGCAATCTGAAATGACAGTGGTCTTTCGGAGCAGGATGTAGTGGCGAAATCTCTGTACAGCTTGAACAGTAGCCAGAGCTAACTTTTCGACGTAAGAGTACTTAACTTCTGTATCATTGAGATTGTGGCTCAAATAATATATCGGATGTTCAATCCCATCTTCTTCTTGGACTAAAACCATTCCAATGGTTGTATCTGCAGCGGCGAGATACAAGAAGTAGTCATTTTGATAATTCAGGGAATACATTAATGAGGCTCTAATCAAGGTATCTTTAAGAGCATCAAAGGAAGCTTGTGCAACCTGATCCCAATGGAAGGGTATCCCCTTTTTCAAAAGATGAGTAAATCCTTTAGCCATTTCATCATAATTGGGAATGAACCTCCTCAGAAAGTTAGCCTTCCCTTGGAGTCTTTGTAACTGTAGTAGATTGGAAGGTGGAGGCAAGTCAAGGATTGCCTGAACCTTAAGTGGATCGAGTCGAATTCCCTCCTTAGACACTATGAATCCAAGAAAATGACCAGAACCAACACAAAACACACATCTGTAGTGTCGGCACCCTAAAAATATAGCTCTCAAATGTTGCGGGTGATTAGACCGCTTCGTGAATGAGTAGGTAAATCATCAAGGTATGGTTGAACAATATGTTTGATGGCATGGAAGGCATAGTTCATTTCCCTCTGAAAAGTTGCCCCTGTGTTCTTCAAACCAAAAAGGAGTTTCCTATAAGCGAATGTGCCCCATGGACAAATAAAATCAGTTTTAGATTGGTCCTCTAGGCGGATATTGATCTGATTATAGCCAGAAAAGCCATCCATAAATGAGAATATTTCACATCCGACACATTCATCAATAATCTGGTCGATAAAGGGAGTGGGATAATTGTATTTTGGACAAGCCTGATTAACATCCCTATAATCGATGCACACTCGTATTGTCCCTTGTTTCTTCATGATAGGAACAATATTGGAAACCAAATCAGTAAGAGGAACAGGGTAAATGAAACCAGCATGCAAAAGTTTTTCAACTTCTATTTTAATAGCAACAACCTTCTTCAGATGAATAGGACAGAGGCGCTATCACACTGGTTTGACATCAGGATACATTTTGATTTCATGTTCAACTATACTAGAGTCAATTCCTGGCATCTCTTCATATGACCATGAAAATATATCTCAGAATTCACGAAAGAGAGCACGGTAAATATCAAGTTCTGATGGAGAACAATATTTTCCAACATGAATGTTTTCTACAATGTTACGTTTGGTCGAAATATTGATAGAAATAGTTTCTTCGATATTTGACAGGTTTCACTCGGAATCTACGGTATCTATGAAAACAGAAGTCGAAAGGAAATCGAAAACTGAAGGGTGAGTAAGTTCGCTTGAATAACCTTCTATGTTATCTGGAAGATGGAAATGATGATGATAATCTTCCCATGGTTCTCCTTCCATCATCATTGATTGGATGATTCCTTCATCAGTAAAAAATATACGTGAAAAAGGATAGGAGGAAGTACCATATTCTAATGAATGATCTACCCATACAATTGACGAAAATGGATTTGGGTTTGCTGCACAAGCCAAAAAGATTGATTGCTATGCAAGCTCAATAGGGCTTAGTGGCATGATTTCATTACTACTATCAACTTCAAAGCTATTGGTAATCTTCCTTACGTTAGATGAAGTGGAAGATATCATGTTGCAAGTCTCAACTTTTGTCACTTCTGCCAACTTTGATGGTGGTGGTAGTGAAAAAGTACCCATTATGGAAGAATCCTTAAAGATACCTACACCAATGTTTTGAAGAGATAGCGGGGGTCTGTGAACTAACAGAATGCTTCTAGTAGCCTGTGAACTAGAGGCGAAGAAGGCGAGTTGGTCGATAACTGTGATTCCACCCTTATGAGGGAATGCAATTGTATGGAAGTATGTTGAAACCACAGCACCCATAGCATAAACCCACGGTCTTCCTAGAAAAATGTTGTAGTCAAGGGGTCCATCAACAACCTTAACTTCAACAGATACTATTTTTCCTCCTAGTTCAATTTGCAGATTAGTCAATATCCCACAAGGCATATATGTGCGACCGTCAAAAGCTTTTAACGTTTTTGGTGAACGCGACAAAGGTGGTGAGCCAAGTGTTTTGCAGAAATTCATAGACATAATACAAGTAGATGCCCCCTTGTCAATAATGGTTCGATGAACAAGTTTATTCAAGGCATTTACTTGAATCAGGAATGCTAATTGTGCTGGTAACTGTGGCGTATAACCCGCATGGTTGAAAACCACAAGATTGGAATCAGTTGGATCGATTCCACCAATTGCTGACAACAAAGCCTACTTTTGGGAGGGACAGTTCTGAAGCACCTCAAGCGTTGACATAGCATAAGGTGACTGAGAGAAATCTTCTACTATGTTATAGTTCTGTGCAACTCGAGATCAAGGGTTAAATGTTGATTTATGTACAACTCCCTTAGGCGGTTTTATTGTTAACTCTGGTGCAATAGGTGGTGGAATAGGATTAGACGAAGTTTAGGTTGAAGGATTAGGTTGATCGGCCTGGTTATTCGATGAATACAGTTGATTTCCATAATCTTTACTTCGTGTTGACAACAAAATATCATTTTTTGGCTTAGAGGTGGATAACATAAGCACTTGGGAAGTGGAAGCATGGTTTGTAGCAACCATATGTGTCTCCAGGTTCGGAAAAGGATCAGTCAACACCATAGATGTATTAGAAGCCTTCAAAAGGTTTGAGACTTTAGAGTGGTAAGGACAGTCTCGCGTAAAATGTTCATCATTACATATCAAACATGGGTAATGAGGTTTCCTAGCCGAAGGAGAGGAATCAGATGATTTCTCTTGAGGGGAATTATTTTTTTTCTTCTTGGTTTTCCCCTTCTTCTTGCTTCCTGGTTGCTTTTCATTCTTGCCTTTGTCAGATGACATGACATTGGTTTCGGAAGCAAGAGAGTTATCAGATGCATTTTAAGTTTGATTGGAAATGGCAAGTGTTTGACCAGATGGTCTACCTTCCATTTGTGTGCTCAAAGAACCAATCACACCATCATCGACATGAGAGTCCTTACTCAATGGTGGAGGAGGAACAATGAAAGCTAGTCGGGGTGCATTCAGGATCTTGTCATAGAGCATGCCAGAATGTGCATAAATCAAGTCCAAATATTGGGCATGGGAAATTACTTGCTCTTAAGTGACAACTCCACCTTTCACCACATCTTCAATGATAGATGGCAACAAGGATTTTATAAGACACTCATCAGGAACATAAGTTTTAACCATTCGACGATGATGACGCCACTGATGAATATGATCAAAGATATGAGTAGCAGTAGTCTGTTTAAAGTTGGTTAATAGTTCCGTTCCAGTTTCATATCGTATGGGTAACTGGAAGTGGGTTAAAAACGTGGTAGCTAAGGTAGTGAAGTTATCAAAAGAAGCTCATGGTAACTCAATGTACCACTTTGCAACCAGACCAGTAAGAATTCTCTAGAAAAGACGTAGTCTAACAGAATCATCATTCAAGGAGTTTGATGAACACCATAAATGAAAAGTCATGACGTGGTTGGATGGGTCTTCTCCAGGGCTTCCATTGAATTTCAAAATATCAGAAGGTAACTTATGAGGAATCACCGACCACCAAGGTGCATAAATAATTGGGTCATTGGTGAGTCAATTTAGATTTGGTAACTCAAGTGTTGCAACGAAAGGCAACTGTCTATTGAGGTCAGGTTGAGCATATCCAGGGTAAGATGGGATTGCCTGGGCAATAGGCCTTTGCATACCAGCATAAGGCATCTACTGTTGGTAACCTTGATATGGGTAAGTTTGTTGAGCAAATCCGATGTAAGGTTGTTGTTGAGCACCAAGATACATTTGCTGTTGTCCAAACCTAGAATAGGCTTGTTGACCAAGACCTGGATAAACTTGTTGTTGACCAAACCCAGCATAGGCTTGTTGACCAAGTCCAGGATGAGGTTGGTATTGCTGGAATTGTTGTTGTTGATATTGGGTTTGCTAAGGTTGTTGAAGCAACTGTTGTTGTTGATACATTGGTCGTTGATTTAACGGTTATTGCCCATCAATGTAAGGTTGACCAGGTTGTGAATACACTAAACCAGTGTAAGTCTGAGTCATTCCAGTAAAGGGTAAATTAGCCTAAATTTGTTGGATTCCAGACACAAGTGGTTGTTGTAAAACAACTTGAGAAGGTTGGATCTGTATACCTGAAACTTGGGGGTCTCAGGTTGAAGGGCCATCTTGCACAGGTTGAGATACAACAATCTGAGCTTGTGACTATGGTAAAGCTGTAACAACAGGTGTTGTAGGTATGGATGAGATAGATTGCATAGGTTCTGATGGATACACAAGACTAGGTTAAACAGGCATTGTTGGCTGCCACTGACAGACAATCATTCCAAGCTGACCTAAAGACAATGGCATACCGACATATGGTTTCCCCTAGAAAATGGAGGATAAGGAGAATGTGCATATTGTTCTCTGTATGGGGGTAGTCCAGTGTAAAGTGGATACGTGGGACAATAATGAGATGAACCAGCTTGATATGAACTTGATGGGCCCTGCTGTTCTATCCATTAATGAGGAACCAGATAAAATTCCTGTAGAGGACATTGGTGAAGACCAAGGGCTAGAAGCAACACTTGAGTGGGTTCCAGATAAAGATTGGTAACCCGATGGGATGGACGGAACACCATACAAGTGTGACTCAGGTGTCGTAGTAAACATCGAAGAGGTTGTGACAGAAGATTCTGTTGTAGCCATAACAGATGGTACGGTCTAGGATGTTGACTCTGCCATAGTCAAATGTCCAAATAAGTTTCCTAATGAATCAACGGGTGTCTGAAAGTAATGAAGATCAAAAGGAGCAATAAAATGAGGAGTATGAAGATACAAATAAAGTCCAAATCCAAAATGGAATGGATTTCTAGGTGATTCTACCTCAGGTTCCTCTTCTATCGAAATCAAACCAGGTGGAAGAATTTCACCATCAGGTCCGTAATAGATTTATGGTATTTGTTCCTGAGGTAAAGAGGAAGTCTTGACAGTTACGGATGTCTGAGGATGTACTGGTCGATATTCTTCCAGTAAGGTAACAACTTCTAATTGTTCAACCTCAAGATCCAAATGTTTTGGTAAAAAAATAGGTTCAGGTTGGGCTTCATGAAAAACTTCTGGTTCAGAAGTAACTTCTGATTGAACAGTGAAGGGTTTAGGATCAGCTTCTAGTTGAACAGATTCAGGTTTAGAAGTAATTTCTTGTTGAACAACTTCGGATCGAGAATCAACTTGTTGTTGAACAACTTGGGTTACCATTTCACTAGATTTAGTTCTAGTTTCCTTAGGTAATTGTGGAGATTCCACTTTAGTAACAGATGTACCAGTAACAATAGGAGTTGTCTAGTCAATTTAACATCTTAAATTGCTCTACATAAATTATCAATCTGGGTATCGTAAACTGATGAAGTGTGGTGCACCATATGTGCTTAGTTAACCTTTTTATTACTTCGTTGTTTTATAGTTTTTATCATGTTTTGGGTTTTGTTCTTGTTGATCTCCTAAAGTGTCTAATGCAAATGGAAATCCTATTCTAAGGTCTTAAGAATACTTTTAAAGGTCAAATATGGATGTAGATTTCAAGACAAGGTTTATGTCCCTTATGGTAACTTCCAGAACTTAGCACTTCAAAAGATCTCAAAACATGCTATTAATAAAATTAATACTTGAACAGGAATGTAAATATGCAACTACTTAAATCAAACAAAAGATGAAATATTGATCATGAAATCATTGTCTCTTCTGCCCATCTAATTACAGAAATAAAATCTAAACTATTGCACTCAAACAAACCAGAAATTGCAGACTAATGAAAGCAAGATCAATTTACTTCACTTATAATCCGATAGCTCGCTAAGTAGCTTTTCCGGGTTAAGCCATGGCTTTGGAGATAATGTCAATAACATGAAGAATTGATATCTAAATTACCTACTTGCAAATGAAAGTAAAATCAAGTCACTTCACTTATAATCCGATAGCTCACCAAGTAGCTTTTCGGGGTTAAGCCATGGCTCTGGAGATAACGTCAATAACATGAAGAACCTAATATCTAAATTACCTACTTGCAAATGAAAGTAAAATCAAGTCACTTCACTTATAATCTGATAGCTCGCCAAGTAGCTTTTTAGGGTTAAGCCATGGCTCTGGAGATAACGTCAATAACATGAAGAACCTGATATCTAATTGCAGAGATGAAAGTAAAATCAAATCACTTCACTGATAATCCGATATCTCGCCAAGTAGCTTTTTGGGGTTAAGCCATGGCTCTGGAGATAACGTCAAATGACATGAAGAATTTGATATCTAAACTAACTAACAACAACAAATAAATAAGAATGAAGTCAAAGCATAACTGAAATTGAAAAGCTTAAGAAAAAGTTCAGCAGAGAGGCAAATCTCATGTCACTATTTGATACAAAAACATGTAAAGAAAAACTAATCTACAATCAACCAGTTGAACACACTTGCATGAATTAAAATTGCATGAATGGAAAATCTAAACTATCAAACTTGAAAGCAATAAAATGACATACATGAATGAAATCAAAGCAAAATTACAAAATAAAATCTACTCTACCTTACGACATTTACTTCACATCTCCTTCCATGTTGAGAACATCAAAGCTTTATTCAAATTCTTCAAAATTACAAAGTACAACAAAGCTTTCCAAAGCTTTCAAAAGCTATCAAGGAAGAACTATAAACTCCAAGCTAAGCTAAGACTAACAAGCTAACCAATGAAGGAGAGAGATCTCCTATTTATACAAAAAGATGAGAAGCCATCTCATTAATGGGAGTCCATGAATCTCTACCTCTACCTCTAGAGTCCTAATCAAAATAGGAACTGATAAGACATATGTCTTCTTAGAGTTTCAATAAAATTATGAGATGTGACACATATCCTCATGATCCCATGATTCTTTCCACTCAAATTCGAATTTGGCCTTAGAGTGCCACATAAAGGTCTTCTAGAAGCCTCCTTTTGACCTACACATGTCAACAATCTCAACCCACTTGTTAGGTATAAGAATATGCACATTATTTCCTAATTTTTAACCACAAATTCACTTAAAAAGGCTAAGAATTAATAAAGTTTGGAAAAACATAAATGTGGCCCAATGATAATGAAAGTGGGATGAATGTAGTGACATAGTAGTGAAATGGAGGTGATATAATGGACATAATAGTGAAAGTGTAATGGAAATGAATGAAATTTTCAAGACCCAACAGGAGTAACTGGGGTCACAGTACTTACCGGTATAGGTGTTTATGGTAAATGAAGAACCAGAAGTTTGTGAAGTATTGGATCCAGTCAAACGAGACCGCTTCGACTGGATAGGTGTAGCTTTGGGAGGTAAAGGTGGTTTACTCACTGCTCTCCATGAAAGATGGGGTAAGGGTTGATTTTCCTCCACGATTGTTGATTGATTTTATTACAAAAAAGAAATGAACAAAAAGGGGTAGACAAGGCAAAAGGTTTACCAAGCAACTGTGAACTGCAGAATACCTCTTGGTGAACCGAGAAGTACGGCAGGCAATCTCCCCGAATGCTGTGTTCGGTGTATCATAGTGTACAAGGCGACTGACTCAGTTACCTAAGGATGGATAGAAACCTAGTGTTGTCCTCCCATATAAACCTGAAAGTACGTGGAGGCCCAATCTGTATTAGTACTGTCTAATGTAAAACCGCACAGTGAGAGCATTCCTTTATACTTTACGTATTGTAACACCGCCCTATATACCCGAAATTATGTGGACAAGCTACGATATAATCATGTACATGGAATAAGGTATCACACTCAGAATGTATCGCAGACAAGTTAGCGACAACTGCTGTGTTTAACGACGCCGAAACATGTCTCTAACCTAGACCTCTAAATGTTATGCGTTAAGTTACAATGCTCCATTAGGTTAATTGATGTTAATTTTAAGTTGATCTTGATTAAGAATTTTCCTTTCAAGGTTCACCACGTGATGTATTTGAAATTCCTAGAATGCAACTAATATGATAAGCATTCTTTCCATTCAATTTTAACAATGAAAGCTTTAGCTAGTAGGGATAAAGCAATCAGATTCTTTTAATCAAAGAACAAAGAACACATCTAATGCAATTTCCCTAAACTATTCCTATGAGCACACACAAAATTTTCAATGCACAATGCAAGATTTTCTTTTCAATTCCCTTAATTTTGAAATGAAAAAAAGGAAACTAATGCACATACAACCAATCAATCTTTTTGCAAGAACGAAGACTTTACGAAAATTCTTTTTCGAAAGAAATGAAGACTTTTACGACACTTTCTTTTGAACAAAGATTAATCAACTATAAACTAACTTTGACAATGAATTGATAGTGATAAATAAATCATTTAAGAAACACTAAACAATCAAGGCCAAAGTAGGGCTAGCAAAGGAAACACAAATTGATTTCAGAGACACAAGCATCATTGATCTTTCAACAAGCAGAAACAGAAGGAAATTTGGGAAAAATCAAGTCAAAGGAGGGATTTTTGTCCTAAGGAGGATCAACGGAACCTTGAATGGGAGATAGTGCACTTCAGAGCACTGTCCTCAAGCCAGGGGTGCTCTACAACGCTCTGTCTCTAGACCAAACCTGCACTGGTGCTAGAGAGGCCATCCTAGGGGCTTTCAAGCACAATTTTAATCAAAACACTATTCAAAAAGGTTGAAACAAGATCAATGGAAGCAAGTAAAGTCTACTAGGGTGTACTAGGATGAAGGTAAACTACCTGGAACGATGATCGTTCCCTAGCAGAGTCGCCAATTTGTTATGTGGAATTTTGCATCTACGGATAAACACAATTTCCCTAGATGGGTAGCTACATCTAGAACAATAGATTTAAAGTGCTTAACCTTTTTCTATAGAATATAAATAAGACAAGGGACCTACTTGTTATCTTTCGCTTTCCCTTTGTCTCCTTTGTTTGGCTCCCGTCACTCCTTCTCGAACTTAATCCGCTCGACAAGTACCTACAATCATAAATAGAGGAAAAAAACCAATCAAAGCAAGAGATCTATCTACTATAAGAAAATGGAATCAAAAGAATTTACAAATATAATCATCATACATAAAGAAAAGAATATGGGAAAATGTGTAAACAACTTTATTAAGTAGAAGGAAGATTTACAACCATGAAGTCCAATCCATTGTCACTCTTCCAACTTGGGGTTCCAACCAACATCACATCAATAGCACAACACTCTGGCAGCATAACAATACTTTCTTACAATCTCAATCCTCACACCAACAATATCTCCTTACAAATTCTCAAATTCCAGCCCTTGATCACTTAGATGAGTGCTCAATTTATAGGAAAATGGAGGAGGTTTGGTCATAAATGAGGGTATTGAATGGCCTTCCAAACTTAGAGTTAGTTTCCATGGAGGAAGGGATGATAGGATAGGAGGTTACTTAACTCACTCCCTATCCAATTTCGAGCTCATAGGAGATGATAAGTGTGGGAATCTTATAGATGGCTTCAGAAGATAAGAATATTCCCAGAACCCTATGATGATTTCGCTCAATCTCGCCCAGCACAGGTCAAAGTGGGCCTAAGTACTCTAAAAAGCACCCTGACATGGGCCTACTAACCCCTGTCCAAGGCTACGCTGGTCCTTGCATTTTTGGAGGGCTTCAGGCCAAGAAACTCTCAGGGAAGGAGGAATTCAAAGTGGTGACTTGTCTAGGGCATGTAGCAACTGAGTTAGCGTTTGATGAGCCCTAATTGTATTGATATGAATGATGGGAGTGATGTGCCCAAATGAATCTGTAACCAATGACACCACAATAAAGTGGCATAGCTATGCATTAGACACACGCAAAATCACAAATCAAGCGCAACAATTGCAAAATACCAAAAGCACATGACTAACAATAGACACCATGACTCAATCCCCATGGTTACAAAGGAAATCTCAACCTTAGCCTTCTTGAAGATTCATGAAAATCTATCTTGCCACACAACTCCCTGCATCATACTTCCATAAACACTTAATGTCAGTGGATAAATAAACATAACAATACACGAGTTACCTTACCTTGTTGTGCCAAGTATGATGCCTTGCAACTGAACACATCCACGCCATATCTCATGGAACTCCATTTCCTTGACTAATCCACCTATAACTAGAGACTAGCTAATATACTTGTCAAATACATGTCCATGAATATAGCATATATCCACATAATTTCAGACAAACCAAGGTTAAGAAGACTTCCTATGTGCAAAACACTCATTCATTTGCAATTAGGGTTTCCAAACATATCCCAAGGAATTCTCACCCAATTCCTTTCTTTT
Organism: Pinus tabuliformis; assembly: GCA_031772625.1. Lineage (NCBI taxonomy): Eukaryota > Viridiplantae > Streptophyta > Pinopsida > Pinales > Pinaceae > Pinus > Pinus tabuliformis. Next base: position 1,171,558,178 of record CM062807.1, read on the forward strand.
ACCTTTTTAGCCTTGCAATCGAGGCTTAGTGATAGAAGCACATCAACCATTACCTTGTCATACTAATACCAAGCATGTTTCCTGCAACTGTTTACCCATGTAAATCACACATTCCAAATATGAAGACAATCATATCTATCAATTTAAAATCAACCTTTACAAACAATCATGTCATAATCCATAATCAACTCATAGTCATTAGACAAATGCTACAACTGTCACCTACTACACTCAAGTACATATCAATTGTATCAACACATATGTATACGTACAACCATCTTAAAACAAGATCATTTGAACACATACTCATATTATGAAATTCATAAAACACTCAACCAACTTGCAACCATACCATGTTAAATAAATCAACTAGACAACATAATCAAACAGTCAAGTACCAAATATACGACATAAGCAAACTCATACCTTGATGTATCTCAGGGGAGGCAATCTTGTCTGCACAATAAATCTAGGTTAGCACGATATAACTTCACAACATATCAACTCAAACATAAATAATGATATCCATAATGGTAACTAACTAATATGTTCACATCATAAGCTCATAATCATTTGTCGTTCATGCATAACAATCACATATGTACGATCAATCTAGATTAATACGACACCATATCAAAAATATGTCGGCTCATACTTGAATATCACAACCATAACCATTTGCATAGGTCAAACTAGGTTAACACAATACATATACCATCAATATCTTCAATGTAATGAACATAACCATCACACATATGAGCAATCCAAATTACAACATCAAGATCTCAATGCAATAACCCTAATCATCAAGGTAATAGCATATAACAACAATAAGCTATATATCATGCTCATCAACAACATATAACCTAATCATCAAGTTATATAACATAAAATAACAATAGCAATGCATACAACCACAGGTTACCATCATTCTTGACTATCCGACTCATGTGCATATGACTATGCTAATCAACTATCATATATCATGTACGTAACCATAAAATCAAAATACATGTACATAAACCTAATGTATATAATCCTAATGCATATAACAATCCTTAACCTACATACTTGCATGCCCAACATACAAACCTGTATGAAAACATGCTTTTGCCTCGAGGTCCAATACTGCAACTTCACTTTGATGATCTGTATCTCCTGCTTTACCTCATTCAAAACATTAGCATCATAACATACCAACAACACCATGATGACCTAAATTGCATACCATGACTTCACAAGGCATTTTTGACCTACTAGTCATGCATAACTATAGCCAAGACCATACATGCATAACGAATACATAGAGACATATAAAACATGAGTACAAAACCATATACACATCCTTCTAGCTAGAGTCCAGTCATCAATGCATGACCATATCAACTTCACAAACCATGACCTCATGCATGACAACAACCATTACTCCATTGTACGCATTGCCACATGCAACCATCAACATGCATAAGCAATGCATATTCAACTACACATACAAATGAACGCATGTAGTCAAGCGATCAATACTTGTAACCAACCTACAAGGATGATACATGGAATCAAACATACAAGAATACAACCTAACATACAAGGATTTAATCAAGCGACACACAATAACATGTAAGCGGCATATAAAAATATGTAACCAATCATATACTCATGACGATGCATTCCACAAAATCAACATCAAGTTCCTCATGACAACCTTACTACAACCATGATCAACATTATGCAATGCAACAAGCACATGGAATGCAAGTGTAAGAGACACACATGCAATTGACATGCATGCATGACCAACACACACCACCCATCCAACCAGAGGGGTGAATCATGCTCTGATACCACTATGTAACAACCTCCTCCCACATCTACCCAAGAAACCGGTCAACTAGGGTAAACATGTGACGAGAGGCTACTATGATTGGATTCGACCTCCTATGTGACCTTAAGGAAGTGGAATTAATGGAACACATCAACAAACCTATCCACATTAGCAACATAACCCTTAGGAGAAATGTCAACTACTCAAACATCATGTCCCTGGGTCCCATTGATGTTTTGGACATCTTAAGCCTTAGTCGCTCTCATGTTATAGGCATGACAACGTCCCAAAACCCAAAGTTTCTCTCATAGGCTTGCCTGCTAGCATCCAGAGACTTAATTTTCCAGTGTTATTCTAGTGACCCTAAGATTTGAGCCACATTTTTAGGCCCAGAGTCCATGTCACTTCCCAGAATGGAATGATATCTTAAGATTAGTCAAAGAACAGGGAAACAATGATGCAAAAGCAATAAGTTAAACACAACCTTAATAAGACCCCTACTGGCCATGCCAGGCATTTCAACAAACATATCATCAACATGTAACCTACAGGTGTAAACAACATAATTAAGTGTAGGGATCTCATACTTATCTAAGAATCGATATGAACCATTGTTCCCTCATGTCATTTGCTGCATTACCATCTATTAGATCATATATACATTATCCATTAATTTACAAGTAAAAGATATTGGGATCCATACATAATTGTTGTCATGAAACACACATATAATCAACATAATAAAAACAAAAATACACATGAAAGTACAACCATATAGACCACATATAATCCATCAAAATTCTCATGGAAATACAAGGAGAAACAACCTTTCATTAATGATAAAAAAACCAAACCTGGGATGGGACTTCCACATTCCACTCGACCATAGAATGACTAAGAAAAATCTCTCTTCATCCATTCACCCTTGTGCCATATTCCAAGCATGAATGTGGGAATCAAACCAAAAGAACCAACCAGGGCATAGAAAGGATAAACCACCTCACCCTCATCAATAGAAACCATGATTTTCAGTAACCCATCTCGGATCACTAGGCCAACACAATGAACACATCATAACATGATTTACCATGATCTCCACCCGATCATTAGGCCAAACAAGCATGGATGACACCAAATTTCTCCACCTACAACGTGAGGAACTTTTCTGTCTCCTAGTCGCTCAGGCTTTACCACAATCCAAACCCAGATCACTAGGACCTAAACTGAGACCCACTCTCCTAGATTTTCTGCATATCCCAAACTTGATATTACTAGGTCCAACGGAGAGAAAACCACCTATTGGCTTTACCGTATATCTTGCAATTCATCGGCAAGGATTCCTAGGCCCACCGAGGCAACACAATCTTAGCTTTATTGCAACCCACAATTTGGCTCAGGGTCACTAGGCTAGTGGCTTTACCATGACCCACAGTGTGGTTCAGGGACCACTAGGCCATGTGCTCTATCATTTGGAGATCTACCCCACTCAACTTCAAATCCATTCGACAATCTAGCTCAAAAAACATGAGAACCCCATCACACCATGGATATCCTGAAATGGAAAGGCTAGGATGAAAACACTATTACACTTGGAAAAACGCATGCCACAACAACAAAATAACCACATGAAATACCATGCATGCAAAATCTAGCAAGGAAAATACACATGTAAATCGATACCACAAAGAATCCTGTTGTAGCCGATTGAACCTACCTTTCCCTGCTTGATCTTTTCTTCCTCTTGCCTTCTTTTCCTTTCATGCTCCAATGCCAAAGTGCTCCAAGAAAACTCTATCTCCAAGAGTGAGTGAGAGAGAGAGAATAGAAGAGAGCTCCAAAACTAAACTGATCAAGCTTGAGCCAAGGGCTTACACTGACTAAGAGCTTGCAAACTATTTCTAATACACCTTTTTATGAATGAGGCCTCTATTTTCTTCATTTTACATTATTTTCCTTCAATTTCCTCCTCACATGCAACCTGTGACCTTTCACCTCCTTTTTCTCCTAATTTACATTATTATCATTAATAAATGTGCCAAAAATGCCATTTTTCCTTTCCAAAGTCTTTTCCACTGCCTTTGCCAATTTCCTTAGCCATAAAAAACCAAATGAACACCCACACTAGGTTCTTTTTCCCACCATTCAACTTGGAATCCCTGTCCCATCAACTGTGGTCTTATATATTTTTACATGGAATTTTTACTAGGGCTATTACAAAACCCCATATCCGGGTTCCTGAGACAACCAACACTTAAAATGATGCCATGTCTAATCTCTCTGGAAAATTAATGGCTAAGGAAGGGTGACACATTCAACCTGCCAACTACAATTGTCACTTACGTTGATCTAGATGGGATGTATAAAACGCTCTGCGTCAACATTCAATTTTATCTTGGGAGGTGAATCAGAGGTTAATTTAGCTAGAGCTCATTCCTTCAGGCATTTGTAGAGATGAGATAATTGAGAGGTTGTGTAGTAGCCATGTTGGAAATTCTCATTTTATTGCAATGGTTCGAGAGAGGGGACCAACCCGATGAGGAGGTAGAGGAAGAGGTTGTCCACCTCAAACCTCCCAGCATGGTCTTGATGTGGACAGATATGAGGAGGATCTCCCTTTACATATTAGACATATGGCTACAGATATGGAGACATAAGAAATGAGAAACATAGGTGAAAGGCAGTGGGATCTGTGTTAAATGCTTGGAGGGCATCTCAAAGATTAGGAGGACATTATGAAGGTGACAGAGCATTGCATTACCAACCTAGAATTCCGCTTGGTCTAGGCAATATATGCTTTGAGAGTCATGGTTGGGGCCCTTGGTATTCAATTCCCTCCTCCCCCTTTGCCTCAAGTGGCTTCCAACTCCTTAGACAACTTCGACTCTCCAAGGTCCCCCAACTTGGCTCTCCACGATGAACAATATCCCAAGCATGGAATATAAAAGCCAAAAACTGAAATGGGGAAGGATTTTGATGAATCGGGTCCTTTACACAATGATGGGAAAGAGCACCCTTCCTGCAACTGGGCTACTGCTGCCGAGAAGTCGAGTGAAGATACTCCTCCTCAAGTCGTGGACACTAGTTGGGGCAGAGCGTATATTAAGAGAACATCCTAAGTAGATGTTGAAGGGCTACGATGACACAACTTACCATTAGACATTAACATGTAAAGGAATGCATCCAAGTTCCAGGAAAGCAACCCCCAGTCTACTCTGATACTCTTGCTATTTTACTCTATTTTAAACATTATAATTTTGCTACAAGATATGCAGGGAGATCATCCGGTTTCCCACATGTATGTAGATGGTCCTCCCATAACTTGGCATGGTGTTAGTTTTGGTTCAAACATGTTTTATTTTTAGACATGACCATTCTGAACAAGGTTTGTAGTTGTATTCTCTTGCTTATACACTTTGTAAATTCCGAGTAATATAACACGTTTTAGCTTACAAAAATAAAAATAAAAAGTTTATAGAGCATCATATTAAATTACAACATATCTACCATATTGGGTTGGAGAGTGCCTCTGGACACAGTTAACCTTTAATTTAACATATTTTTATATAATGTCATTTTATATTCTTAGGTAAATTACATTCTAAGTTTTTTTACTTAGTTTAGTCTCATCACATCAAATACTGTGTATTACTTGATACTATGGGCATTTTCTTTTTTATGTTTCATAGTGATCGCTTTTGTACCAAGTAGATCTATCCAAAAGGAGAACTTCTTCTGCCTCAACCACATAGCTTGATCCTAAGAGTGTAAGGAGGATTGAACCTGTGACCTCTCAATAACATATGTGCTTTAATGACAGGGACTTGACTAATGGAGCTAACCCTCAGGGATTTGATATTATGGGCATATAAACCTTAAACTAACAACTCTAAACCATTAATGATGGAAGAAATATTATCTTAATTACTCTATCACCCACTCAAGATTAAAATGACACTGCTCCCTTAAACTTGACTTGGAATAAATACCTATTTCCCTTAAGACATTAAAAAAATCAATATGTTGATAACTCAATTAAACTAGAAAGCTGACATTGAAAAAATAGGCGAGTTTACTTAGTCATAGAACTTATAATAAATTATATTAAATGAAAATAAAATATTTTTTCAAACTTTAGTGCAAAGTCTTGTTTCGAACTTCAAACATAGTGAGTGGTGTTTATTATTTATTTATAGTGATTTGTATATTTTATTTTTCAAAGAGTGATTTGTATATGGATCTATCATGTTAGGGAAAACTTGACTAGGTGAAAGAGAAAAAGTTGTTAGCTCTATAGTGTTGATTTCAAGCACATGGTTTTTGTGGCCCCTTCTATTAGATCCAATTGATTATATTTGCTAAAACCTTAAAAAATATTGGATATTCTCCACTTTAATGTGCTTGAGTTGAGTAGAGGTCTCACTTGGTAGGCCCAAGATGTTGGGATGTTGGTTGGATTTGTTGCTTTAAGTCAAGGCTTAAGTTCTTTTAAGTCGTGGAATAATAGAAATATTATGAGGAGATGTTTTTCCGCAAGGGTTTCTAGTTTTCAATATAGTGTTCAGGTGTTATTAATTGCTATGTGTTTATCATGTACTTATTTCTCTCATTTTTACTAACAAGTGGTATCAGAGTAGAGACCTAAGGGTTAGCTCCATTGGTCGAGTCCCTGTGGTTAAAGCACCTTTTCTATTGAGAGGTCATGTGTTCAATTCTCTCGACACCCTCATGGTTAGGCTCTGTTCTTGAGTTGACAAGAAGTGATCCCTTTGGGTGGATCTGCATGGTACAAATACATTGTGGATGTAGCAATCATCGATCTTTGGGATCCATGAACCAAATACAAAAAAGAAGGAATAAGTAGTATCAAGTCAAGGGACCGTGACTTGGAAAAATAAGTGGTGGTTGAAAATGATGACACCTTGTATGTAGAAGTCCAACAAAGAGATGAAATTGCAAAAGAGAGATCTAGTGAGGAAAGCACTTGGTGTGCAAATGAGAGAGAATGGTGGCACAAGTGTTGGACAACAATTAAATAAAGAAAAAAATTTAGAGATGAAATTTGTAAATTGCATGTATATGGGCATACAACTCTAAGACATGGTTAGGCATGTGTCCCTATCAATAAAGTCTTGGAGTAGACCTATGTGATGAGGGAGAAAATCATGTTGATTTCTCTAGTGAAATTTAAAGTGAGGAATATTAGGGTAAACTTAACTCAATAAAAGAGTCAAATTTTTTAGGTCTTGTTTCTGGGAAAACTAGTATTCCTAAAGAATGCTAGCCCTCTAGGTTTGGCAACTACCCTAGAAACAACAGTTTAAAGCAATTCAATGATTTCTTCTATGTGTAACAGATAAGAGAAAGATAATGGAACCAACATGGAACTTCCGCTTAATCCCTTACTTGATCTCTCTCCCCTTTGACAGATCCTGCAACTCCTCCCCATACTTAACACGCTTGGAGAGTACCTACACAAGTATAGCAACAAAGAACCGTCAAAGCATCGTGTTCTATTACAACATAAACATTACAGAATCAGATATATAATTCACAAATGATGGCATTCACAAATGATAACATTCACAATTGCACAATCATATGGAAGAAAACTTGAAGAGCTTTATTAATAGAAGGGAGAATTACAACCCAGTTGTCTGATCCAGCATCATCCTCCTAGCTTCAATCCTTCTTCACCTCATGAAATAGCAAGATCACACCAACAAGAATACAATGCTCTCTCCTCACTTACAAACTATCAACACTTCCTTGCAATTCACAACATTTCAGCCTCTAGATCTCTTGGATGAGGGATCCATTTATAGATGTTTGCAAGGGTGTGAGTCATCCATGGGGTTTGATTAGTGTCATTCCACTTGTTACAATTGGTTCCACAAGAGAAGGGATTGGAGATTTCTTAGATCCCTTATTCATCCTTGGGCGAATTCAGAGAGGCAAGTGGCATAGGAGAAGTTTCTAGAAGATTCCATGAGTATCCACCTAGCAAACTGTCCCAGAAATTTGTCCATCCTCGCCCATTGCACCCTATAGAAGGCCTAAACAATATGCATCACACCCTGGCAGTGTACCACTCAATTTGCATCGCACGTTTCCACTGGGGCAGTCAGTATGGTTCAATTTAGGAAATTTCTGGATGGTTTCTCAGATGGAACTTTTGGGGAATGATGTATTCAGATGACCATGTTCATTTAGGATATGAAACAACTCTTTTAGGGGTTGATGAGCCCTAATACATTGACATATAAGTTTGGAGTTTATGTGCCCAAATATGTCTATAACAGTTGCCCCCTAAAGCATGAGGTCGTAAATATTCATGTAGGGTGAAATGCTTTATCATGAGGATCTGAAGTTTCGAACTGGAAGGTGACCTGCATCAGTTACAATACAATACATTATCATAATATGATTTTCATGATCTAGCTGAGGGAGGCATTCCCATGCTCAACTTTATAAATTTCATTTCATGTACATAGATCAGATAGTCGTCTGCAGATACAGACTGGTGATTCTTCAGATATAGAGTCATCATCCATGATTAGGAAGATCATCTGTGCAGAGCCTTTATACATTTTATGTTTTTATATCCCTGAATATATCGCAGCCCAGATGGATGAAACTCGATCTGGGGTCTTCAAAACGCGTTCAATCTTCGTTCGATGTACAAGTCAAACCATGTGAAGAGATGTTCTGAAGTCAAACATGGAAAGACATCGCCTGATTACCAGCCAATGATGTGAGCTATTAATAGACGCAAGAGGGATCACCGATAATGATAATGATCCTTAAGTGACTATAGTACAATTCACGTGGTGTGAATACATGATCCGATGTCAAACACCACGCAAAATATTTTGGTCGAAGGCCATTGATGTCAACCTGTCGCCGGAAGTGAGAAACTTGCCATTGATGTATGCAAGCTTCAAAGCACTAAAAGGGTTGTTTCTAAGTCAACTTCTTGGATAATGAGCTGATGTCGACAAGAAGTGACTCGTCATAGGAGGGCCTTGATGTATCCCACATCTACAACACGAAACGAAGCAAATGATTTCTGGAGGTGAAAAATGAACTGACGACATAAGGTTCAGGAATGGCGGTCATGAAAAAATGAAGGTTGGAGGTATTGTAGTGTATGAGACATTAACTGGATGGTGATTTCTCAACTGAATGACTTCTCTTGAACATGTTGGCGACAATGAGATGAATTGGTAGCGTTAACCCCAAAATATGGATGGTATGAAAGACCAATGGTGTGATGACCGGTGAATGGAATAACCCAACCCAACTCAATAATGGAGATGAAGTGAAAGTGTCATGTTCAAGAGCGACTTGCTACCATAAATTCTTCAAGTTTTTTCCCTTTTTCCCCAGTCATTGCTGACTAGTACCTCTTTATTTTTGTCAAGCTTGAGGAGGATAACATATTCTTGTTCTATAATTCACCCTTTGGGCAAACCTGTCGCTATTTAATATTTTAACGAGTCTAGCGATAGTGAAACTCGGTCTCGTCTAGATGGACAAGTTTGTCGCTATTGTTTTAACGAGTTTAACGACAAGGATAACTCGGTCCTTTTCATGTTTAGAGAGTTTGAAAAGGGACGAAAAGAAAACTCCATAAGTTCTTTTTTGTAAAGTAATCCCTCAGGTCTGAAAAAGGATAAAATAATATAGGAGGGATGACATTTCCAATATTTTAATGAGCTGGAAAAGACAAGCGCTCGACAATCTTTTCATGTTTAACGAGTCTGAAAAGGGTTTAAAGAGGACTCTATTTTGAGGAACAAGTGGTGTCTAGGGTAGCAACTAGTTCCGGTGATGTTGGAACTTCTCAAAACATGTTGATTTATGTGAAGAGGCTGGCTAATAAGACCACTCATTGCAATTGTTCCTCAAAAAGGGTAAAACAACCAAGTGAAAGCGTATGATTGGCCAAAGAGATGGTGGTGATGAGATGAAAACAACCAAGGCTCAAAAAAGGCTGACAGAATGGCAATCACAAGGGTTAAAAATTGAAAATGGGTTCATTTTTAGACAAGCTTGAACCATGGGGAACTATGCTTGGATTCGGTTTCATGTTTACACAAGCTTGAAACGAACAAACTATGCTTGGCTTCAGTTTCTTTTTTACACAAGCTTAAAATGAAAAAATATGCTTGAATTGGTTTACATGCCCCGAGCATGATGAAAAGGAGAGTCTTCTGTAACCAGATGGAAGTCGTTGTGGTGAAGCAGGACGGTTATCCAACACCTATTTGGCTTCGTTCAGATAGACAAAGATGAATGGTGTGATAGACCAATCATATAACCTACAGGGAAACTTAACTTTACCATTAGGTGCATGCCCCCCAAGCTTCATTACATTCACCTAAGTAGACGACTCATGGCTATCAAATGGATGGAATGAAGGTTCTTTTACGAGATCAAGTGAAAGACTTGACTTTGAACTTGGGACCTTGTTTCATTTTTTAACGAGGTTGACACAAGACAAGGAATTATCCTCATACTCCTTGGTTTCATTTTTTAAGGAGGTTGACACAAGACAACAAACTATCCTCCAAGACCCTTGGTTTCATTTTTTTAACGAGGTTGACACAAGGCAATGAACTATCCTCGGAGACCCTTGGTTTCATTTTTTTAATGAGGTTGACACAAGACAACGAACTATCCTCGGAGACCCTTGGTTTCATTTTTTAACGAGGTTGACACAAGACAATGAACTATCCTCGGGGACCCTTGGTTTCATTTTTTAACAAGGTTGACACAAGACAACGAACTATCCTCAGGGACCCCGATCACAACTTGTAAGAGGTCATGAAGGAGAAATCTGGTTCCAATGCCCCTAGTACATGATGTACAACATCACTAAATTGATCGTCAGTTGATGTAGGTATGGAATAGGTTGCCACATAATTAACCCGTGGCGGGGATGATACCATTGATATAAATGGACCATTTAGGGATGATGATTGACTTGGAGCTATATTTGGATCGGGAAATGAAAGCTGGTCAACGGTGACAATCTTGCCTTCATGCAGGAAACACATCACTTGGAAGAGTGTTGAAACAATAGCTTCCATGTTATAAACATAGTCACGCCCAAGAAGTAAATTGTAGTCTAAAGGTCTTGGGACTACCATCATGTTCAGATAAATGGTCTTTCCTCCCAAAGTAATAGGTAACTTAGGAAGGATCCCTAACAGTCGACTGGTTCCTCTATTAAAGCCCAACAAATTCTGTGTAACAGGCACAAGCGGTGGCGAACCAAGCGCTTTCCAAGCAGTTGAAGAAAGGATACTCACTGATGCACCTTCATCTATAATAGTGCCAGATACAATCATTTCACAAACTTGTACTATGATCTGGAAAGGCACATAAGAAGGAAGGCAGGATCCTACCAGTTGATTCCAATCAAAGGAAGTGACTAGACTACTCGGAGAGGGTACCGTTGAAACGGGAGAATTAACCCCTTGAGTTATGAGAACTGGAGGATTTTCCTCCTGTCTTGATGGAATAGGTGGATTGCCCCCAAGCTCATTAGAATCTGAAGTAACAAAAAGAACTTGAGTGGTATCATTTTCACTCTCTTCGGAAAAGGTACGATTTGCTGAAGATGAAATTAAGTCAACTTTTGTTTCGGCTGATTGATTTGGGTCAGGTATAGACTCATTGGATTCACTTTCAGAGAGAGTGGTTTCGACCGACGGTTGATTTTGGCCAATCGGTTCATCGACTAGTGAAGGACTTAGGAAGAGTTTCCTATAACCATATGGAAGTTGATGCGGTAAAGTAGGATGGTTATCCAACACTCTTTTGGCTTCATCCAAAAAAGGACAAAGGTGAAAGGAGTGATTACCTTCACATAACCTACATGGAAGCTTGACTTTTCCCTTCTGTCCATGAACTTTACTATCACTAGTTGATGATGTGTTACCAACATGATCTCCAGAGGTTGATGACATGGGATGGTGTGAATGGGAAGACCATTCTTTCAAGATCCGAGGAAAGTAAGGAAAATTTCGATGGAAATGGTCTTCCACGCAAATTATGCATAGGTATTTGATTTTGTGAGGCTTAATGGACGGATTTTCATCAGATGTTGCATTCAGAGCAATGGTTTCTTGGTTGCCCCCTTGTTGAATTGGATTCTTCTTCTTCTCCTTCCCTTTCTTCTTCTTCTTAGCCACTTGGCTACTAGTATCAATACTTTAACCAAGCAAAGAGGAAGAAGGGGAGGAAGAAACAAATGAGGAAGAAGGAAAAGGGTCAACTTCAGGATCAACTGGAGGTTGAATTTGTCCAGTTGAAGGTGTACTCGATTTTGGAGAAGTCGCGACATTTTGAACCAAAGAGGTTGAAAACAGCTATACTGGCAAGCCAATGGTAAATCCTGGAAGGGATAATGTAGCCATATAAGGAGCACCAATATTTCTTAAAGAAGGAAAAGGACTAGGATTCCCATCGAAAGGGATTCCTTGATCAGTGGATTCCGGATTTGTTGCCATATGTCTCAACCTAAGATCAACTAAGGAATAGGGATGTTATTCGTAGTCAATTAATTTTAACGACACTTTGGACATAACTTTGATTTTTCAGTTTTTAAGAGTTGAGAAAAAGCTAAAGATTACTCTAGTCTCCTTCGATTTTTAATGAGCCTGAAAGGACAAGTGCTCAGATGGACCTTTTCTTTTAAAGAGTCGAAAAGGAATGAAAGTGACTACTTTGGAAAATCTAGACAGAGCAATTACCAAACCAATTGCAAAACTGCAATATACACCTTGGTGATAAATAAAAAAGAAATTACTAAGGACTTATGTACGGCAGTCAATCTTCCCGAATGTTGTGTTCAGTGCATTGCGATCAATAAGGTGGCAGATTCAGTTTCCTATGGATAAAGGATTTAAGCCTATTGTGGTCTCCCAATATATATGTGACGGTACGGGGAGCACAAGTCCGTGCTAGCACTTGTCGTATCAAGGAGGAGGAATCACCCAACCTTCAATGAAAATGATAGCCACTAGTTTTAACGACGTTGGAACACGTCACTACCCTAAACCTCTAGATATGTTGTGTTAAGTTCCAAAGCATTGTTAGGTTCATTGAAATTCATTTTAAAGTTGATCTTTTTTAGAGTTTTCCTTTCAATGGTTCACCGCGTGATGATGATCTAAAATTCCTAAGATGCAATCTACAATGATAAACAATCTTTGTTTATTTGAGCAATGAAAATCCTAGCTACTAGGGAAAGAAGATAACAGTGCTTTTAAGCAAAGAGCAAAGAGCACACACTAGTGCATTTCCCTAAGTCCTCTTTTCGCACAAAAATCAAAAAATGCTAGATGAAAATGCATTTGTTTTCGTTCTCCTTAATGTGAAAATGCCAAAAGGAAAACTAAATGCAACAAAGATCTGAAATATTTCACTCAAAAAGACATTTTCGACAATTTATTCTTCAAAAGAGAAAGGAAGACTAAAAAATGACACTTCCAATTTTGAACAAAAATGCTTTCGTCACTTTGAATGTAAACAAATCAGATCAAATGCATCAAGAAAAGTTCAATCGATTATCAAGGGAAGGAAGAATTTACGACACTTCTCCTTTCGACACAAAACAACAATTACGACACTTTTTGTCCCAGAGCGACAAATCGATTTAAACAACTTTTCGACAAAGGATTTTAAATGAGGAACAAATACATAAAAAACATTCACTAATCCTAATGTAATTGAGGCTGATCTAAGTGATGCAAGTAAGCTTCAGTAAAGAGGCACCGTTCATATGTAGTAAAACAACCAAACAAAACTGTAAACAGGATCAAAACACTCAATTTCTAGATGGAAAAAGAGTTCAGTCAATCATCGCACCTAGGCTTCATAGAAATTGAGATGCATTGCACTTTCTACACTCGTGAGGTGCTATGCATACTGAGTCACAATGGAAGACAGTTCGATGGTCCAGGGAGCGCAACTGAAATGGGTTTTGGCTCAAATGTGGAGCTGTTTTCAATGAATTAAACTGGGTTTTGATGAACAATGATGAGCAAAGTATGATGGAATGTCTTGAGAGGTTACTAACCTGAAAAAAGGGCATCTAGATGTGCTTTCAAGTCGAATGTTTAATTCATAAACCAAACCAGAGATTGACTAAAGCAGCATTTATCTACTATGTAATTGCAAAGCAAGAATAATTCGAAAGCTACCTGGATGACTTCAGACTCTGTCTATAGTTTATCATATTGAACATAAAACAAACAATAACAACAAATAAACATCTATTCATTCCCCAACGGAGTCACCAATTTGTTTATGGGAAAACTAGTATTCCTAAAGAATGCTAGCCCTCTAGGTTTGGAAGCTACCCTAGAAACAACAGTTTAAAGCAATTCAATGATTTCTTCTATGTGTAACAGATAAGAGAAAGATAATGGAACCAACCTGGAACTTCCGCTTAATCCCTTACTTGATCTCTCTCCCCTTTGACAGATCTTGCAACTCCTCCCCGTACTTAACACGCTTGGAGAGTACCTGCACAAGTATAGCAACAAAGAACCGTCAAAGCATCGTGATCTATTACAACATAAACATTACAGAATCAGATATATAATGAACAAATGATAGCATTCACAAATGATAACATTCACAATTGCACAATCATATGGAAGAAAACTTGAAGAGATTTATTAATAGAAGGGAGAATTACAACCCAGTTGTCTGATCCAGCATCATCCTCCCAGCTTCAATCCTTCTTCACCTCATGAAATAGCAAGATCACACCAACAAGAATACAATGCTCTCTCCTCACTTACAAACTATCAGCACTTCCTTGCAATTCACAACATTTCAGCCTCTAGATCTCTTGGATGAGGGATCCATTTATAGATGTTTGCAAGGGTGTGAGTCATCCATGGGGTTTGATTAGTGTCATTCCACTTGTTACAATTGGTTCCACAAGAGAAGGGATTGGAGATTTCTTAGATCCCTTATTCATCCTTGGGCGAATTCAGAGAGGCAAGTGGCATAGGAGAAGTTTCTAGAAGATTCCATGAGTATCCACCTAGCAAAATGTCCCGGACATTTGTCCATCCTCGCCCATCGCACCCTATAGAATGCCTAAACAGTATGCATCACACCTTGGTAGTGTACCACTTAGTATGCATCGCACTTTTCCAGTGGAGCAGTTAGTATGGTTCAATTTAGGCAATTTTTGGATGGTTTCTCAGATGGAACTTTTGGGGAATGATGTATTCTGATGACCATGTTCCTTTAGGGTATGAAAAAACTCTTTTATGGGTTGATGAGCCCTAATACATTGACATATAAGTTTGGGGTTGATGTGCTCAAATATGTCTATAACAGGTCTACAGTGGTATTAGATCCCCTAGATTACATATGATGAAACCCTTAAAAGGATTGGGGATTCTCCATTGTAATATGCCTAAGTTGAGTGGAGTGCTCACTTGGCCAGGCTGAAATGTTGGCCGAATTAGCTACTTTTATCATGGAATAATAGATCTATTATTCAAAGTTGGTTTTCTGATGAGGGTTTCAATTTAAATTATGGTGTTCATGTGCTCTTAATTGTTATGTGTTTATAATATATTTATTTCTATTTTAGATTTTACTACCATATCAATCATATAGAGGGATACAATTCCTTAATGTGTAAATTTTTTTAATCATTTAATTCTATGTCATTCACACATTAAAATTTTTAAATCTACCAATGTGTAATTTTTTATTTTTTATTTATTTATTTATTGTTTCGATCAAGGAAACTTCTTTATATTATCCAAAGGTGGTTGATTACATTGTGGTGGCCTACGGCTCTCCTTGTTTCACTCCTACACGATTTGTTAGAGAGGAGAGTCAGCCGAAACAAAGAAGATATACCCATTTATTACATATGTCCTGTTATCACAAAACCAGTACTAGGGACTGCAACCAAGTAAGGTCTCATGTAACTGTTTCAGACCATACTTTAGATTAGGAATTAGCCTTCCTAATCAGAGAGGGCTCTCTCACGACTCTTGACAAAATCCTTCAAACACTAGAGGGCTAACTCTTCACACATTTATAAAAATATAGCTGGTTGGACATACATCAAATTAGTCTTCATTGGGCTATGGAGTCTCTCACAGTTAATAAACCAAATCACAGTCATCTCATAGAAGCCAAGGCTCTTTGCATCATCAAAGGTTCAAACATAATTTACCTAAATCAAAGCCTGCTGAACATACAGGAAGTCAGAGCATTAAAAAATGAATTCTGAGTGATGTTCAAACATGCTTCACCAAAACCCACAGCCTGTCAAGCACACAGGAAGTCAGAGCATATAATATGAATTCTGAGGGATTGTACCATAACAAGGCTGTAAAAAGAACATTAAGAAACTAAAACCACCATCACATTTGAACAAAGAGATGCATTGAGAATCTTGGGAAGAAAAAACTCTGTTTGCTATTACTGTAACAGTCTTTTCATAAGCTCTATAAAACTCTGTTTTTGTATATACAGTCCAACCCTTTTTACATTCTAATCTGATCCCTATATAGGCAAGCAAACTCACCCACCTCGAGCTTCCTCCTCCAGCATGAGGGGAGCCTCGAAGGTGGCTATTAACTACTCCTACATGCTATTTAACTAATGCATTAATTACAAAAGTGCTGAGCTATGATTACATAAAGTCCTAATCAAACTGAAACACTAACTCATTTCTCCTCGTAATATGATTCTTCTTGGATGCTGGACAGCTGTATGATTTCCATTATGGCTAAGATATGTTAAGGGAGCATTCACCGAGCAAGCTGGTCTCGGATGCTAGCTGTAAGACAGCTTATTAATTGATAAAATTAATCACCCTATATCCACGGTCCCCTGTCTTCCATTCCTCTTCATCATTTAAAAACCACACTCCAAGTTCTTTAAACCTTTAATGACAACGCATAATACCACACCTTTCAAATGAACTGGAAACCTTATGAGCTGAACAGGTGTCTGCAGTTGCTAATTGGCTCTTAATATAATATGTTTTCCGTCATCCTAAAATATAGGAAACTTTTCCTGTCTGTCGGTCTTTGCTTTGCCTCACCATATTCAAATCTAAAAGAGCTTGTCTTTTATCCTTAATTGACTAGAATAGAGCGGACTGCCACATATTGAATGTGTTGTAGGTTATACTGATAGACAAGTGTCTTTCTTTCAAGTTTCTCAGTCATCTCACCAGAGCATAGCTGTTATGCGTTTAAAATCATCACCTACAGCAGTTTCGTAGCGCGCTACGAAACTGCTGAGTGATTAAAAACACAGTCTTCTTCTCATAGCTAAATGATTGACAGTGTGTAGCTTCAATATCAACAAAGTCCGAACACTGACCATCTTTCTCATGTAACTATCCTGTTGTTTCAATATCTGCTTCCTGATGTATTAAATTGAAATCTGCATCAAACTCATGTTTGGCTCTGCCATCTGAAACTGTTTCCATTTCTGATTCCTTAAGCGCACAAAACAATGGCACATCCCGTACTCTGAATCGAGCACATCACCCCTGCTCAACACTAAGCCACCATACTGCAGAACCAAACGCCCTTTTGAATGGAATTATAACATATGCAACAATTATATTAATCCGACCTGCTAAATCCATTATAACGGCCATATTAGGAGAGAAGCAGCATTAAAACCAGCCTCAATTTTTATATTATCCTTGATTTCCGATGAGCAGGCCAAAGAAACATTGCTTCATGGATGAGCAGGCTACCACAGAAAATATAAACCAACGTTCCATGCTCTGTTTCGTTCTTCAAGATGGTGGACTCATAAAGCGATGGAGTAATTTTCAATACAAAGTTTTTATTTCATTAAGAGATTACAGTAATCTAATTTTCGAGTACTGTGCCACTCCTTTAAAATCTAACTGTGGTTTAAAGTCAACATTTAACTTCGTCGCCTCCTTCAAACAGATGATCCAGACCATGACTGCTTGCGCCTGCCCTCATGAAAAGAAAACGGGGAATGCCTGCGAGGAGAATGTCTGGCATCTTATGAACGAAAACGCGAACAAGACCACGAAACTTGTCTCTTTCTGGACCTTAACATGTGGTGATGATAAACCGTGTCTGCTTGAGCACACCCTCCTTTTCTTGGTATAGATAACCCATGAATGATATTTGACCAGCGTTCACCAATACATCTCTTCAATTGATCAAGCGAAAACTGCGGGTATCCCAGGATGAGTCTTCGGCCTTAATTTAATAAGCTATATCTATTGAAAGCTGGATCCGTCGTCATCACCGTCATCTTCCATTTACAGTGACATGTGTTCAATATCATGCTTCTGATGCATGCCATGTGTACACACTGCTGTTGTTCAATCATCAGTGCAGAAACTTCAACTTTCCACTCTCTTGTTTTTCTGTAAGTGGTATTTAAATGTGCATAGAAAGCTAGAAGCAAAGATCGGAATCTTAACCTCAGCATCCCCAATGTTCGTATCTCACCAAAACGGCGAAAGGCAATGTTACTATCTCACCAAGTCGGCGAAAGGCACGATATATACCACGCCAATGTTGTTTTTTTTTTTGTTTGGAGAAATTCATGCCCTTCGAATGCAGTAATATGCATTGCCACGCTCCTCGGGGCATTGCCCATGTATTATTCCAGAGAATCAATAACTACTATTCTGCACAATTACCGATCCAGCGTGCCGCCGAGGACTTTAGCCATAGGCACTCCGCCTCTGGGATCTTCCAGAGCTTCCATTACCAGTAATAAAGGCAATTGTGTACTGACCCAGTTGCAACCTGGCCAGGGATTAAGATTGCCTGCAGACAGATACGCCCTGAAGTCTACATTTGCCAATGGTGATGCGTCTGTGTGGCCTCAGATAAATGGGGCAGCAGGTCTTCCCAGAATTACCATGCGAGTCACTTCGAAACAAGCCTACATTTGCAGAGATTGCGGATATCTCATTCATGATTGATGATAATTCTATTCTATTAGAATTGTTTCGCCATAAGTAAAGATATCTATACGTTATTGGGTATTCTTCATAACGTCTCAATGATTTGGGGTGATGTCTGATATGCAGGTATATTTACAAAGATCGGACACCATTTGAGAAGCTCCCAGATAATTTCTTCTTCAAAATATGCATCCATACGTCCATTTGGAACTCTGTACTGAGAAAAACTTATATTAACTGGAAATTTTGAGAACTCACTTTCCACAGATGGAAGACATGCAGATTCACATTGCATCCTTGAAGTGTCTGGCATAGCATCAACCTGTGTGTGAATTGTGTCCTCCTCAGCTACCACACTTTAAGAGTTTGAACTAGTGTCATCCAGAAATATGTCTAACCATTTCTTAAGTGGCGCACTATCTCCAGTTGTATCAATTAAAATCTTCGATGATATTTTTGATAGTAAATGTAAATTTACATCAATCCCCTCCACTGGCTTTGACTGATCTTCTGATTGCACTTCAATGTCACCAGAGTAACCAGGGGAGGGATTTTTCTTTGTAGGAGATAAATCACCCTTCTCAAGTGATGCCGTGTACTGTTCTCCACTTTTTCACCAAGTCCACTCTTCTTGAAAACACGACATAAGACAAAAGCATTCTTTAAGTAACTCAGCCGGAGCCTTGAATTTGTAAACCAGATTTCCTCTTGTAGAAGTACAGATCAGTTCTTGAACATTCAAAGAGGTGTTGAAGACATTGTTTTGAGCATAGCTGAGCTTGGTGACATTGTTGAGTAGTCTATTAAAGGACCCCTGAAGCATTTTTATAACACCTGATGTTGCGCCCTATATGTTTTCAGGCATGCTAAATGTAATCCAATATCAAAGGCCAGTTGAAATGATAGATACACCACCAGTGGATCAATAACTAAAGCATAATGTTCAGACAAACAGAACGCTGACAGAAGGCCCATAATACTTTCTATGATTTGTGGAATTTTAATAGATTTTTTGTTTGAAGGATTCAACACGAAAACTCTTGCAAGTCTCCCACATTAGTATGGACATCCTTCACAATCACCCATGAGCCAGAATTCAGAGATAACTCCCTTAATGTACTTGATGCCAAACCCACAATAGCTGCATCATCATAGGGTGCCTCCTTGGACACACTGTCACTGCCCTCATCAACATCCCTGGAGGGAAGCAAAACTCTATACAATAGGCATGCTAGGATTTAGACCTTCGCTGAAAACTTGAACCAATTCCCAATTTCGTAGCACGCTACGAAACCACGCAAACAGGTAGCGCTGCGAAACTGCTAAAAATAATTCAGGCGCTGCGAAAACACCCACTCTTTAAGCCAGGCTAAAAAAATTTTAACTACAGCATTTTCGGTGATAACAGTGGCTCCACTTGGGATAGTGTGCCCTTGTGGTGCGCTAAGAACATGCAGCTCCAGTGCCTCGTCCATTTGTAACAAACAGAAATTTGCTTGACCAACATGACTGTAGGAGAAAGAAACTAATGCTACTGAAAAATAAATGCTCAGCCAACCTTGAGCTTATTTGCAATTTACCTACCTACCTACCCTAACCATTTAAACTTTCCTCAGCTCAATCAATATGAAACTTCCAATGTAGCCAGTCATTTGCTTTATCTGACATTTGACTTCTTTGCCTGTCCCGAAGTTCAGCGCCAATGTGATAGTGAGATGACAGCTGCCACTGAAAATGTCTTTGACTGCATCGGATTTCAGAGCCAATGTGATAATGTAATGACCCCTGCCACTGAAACTGTCTTTGAGCTTCGTAGGTAAGCTGAAACACTGGAGAATAAAACTCTTCCATGTAATCAGCTATAGGATCCCAGAACACATGATCAGCTTGTCCTTCCTTGAAACTTTCCAGCTGTGCAAACTGATCTTCAATCACAGTGTTCAGTTCCTCAATCATGAAAGAGGATGGAAGCAGCATAGTCTCCTTGCGCTCTGTCACAGGAAACTTTTGAGAATAATAACCATGATCATGAAAATTGTATGCCTGAATCTGTCCTTCTAAACCTTCAATTTCTTTCTCAATATCTTTGGCAATTTCATCAAAAAATTTCATTTTATCCTCTGACTTACAGTCAAAAGATTCCAGATATGAGGACAGGGACAAAGAAAAAGATTCATTTGCTTCTTCTTTATTATGATCATCATTCCACTGTTTAAAACCTTCAACTGAAGGAGATTTTACTTCCACCTCTGGCCTATCTATCCATTCCTCCAAGAACAAAAGCCAAAAGTCTGGCAATGACTTAATGGACTTGGCAGGCAAGCATTCAACCCACTGTTTGCATTTCCCTTGGAAAGAATCATAAAATAACCTTATGCAAACATCCTCATGTTTAATTCTAAGAAGCTGTGCAAAATGACAAAAATCTGAGATATGCTCCAACGTTAAACTCAAGTCTTCACCGTTAAATTTTGGACCATTCTTTAGAAAATAAACATCCTTGGGAAAATGGTTTGGGAAACCATGAAGTCCTGAGAAATCTATGCATGCATACCTTGAACAAAGAAGGGCAGCTTCTGGGTCTTTCATAACTCCAGTGGAATCACCATGAATATATAACTTTGAATTCTTCAACAATGGAGTCGCCAAGGTAGTTTTGCAGCCTTGAAAATCATTTGAACTCCTGCTACCTTCAGAAATTCAATCTTAAGCTCCCGGCAGACGCACCAAAATGTTATCACAAAACCAGTACTAGGGACTGCAACCAAGTAAGGTCTCATGTAACTGTTTCAGACCATACTTTAGATTAGGAATTAGCCTTCCTAATCAGAGAGGGCTCTCTCACGACTCTTGACAAAATCCTTCAAACACTAGAGGGCTAACTCTTCACACATTTATAAAAATATAGCTGGTTGGACATACATCAAATTAGTCTTCATTGGGCTATGGAGTCTCTCACAGTTAATAAACCAAATCACAGTCATCTCATAGAAGCCAAGGCTCTTTGCATCATCAAAGGTTCAAACATAATTTACCTAAATCAAAGCCTGCTGAACATACAGGAAGTCAGAGCATTAAAAAATGAATTCTGAGTGATGTTCAAACTTGCTTCACCAAAACCCACAGCCTGTCAAGCACACAGGAAGTCAGAGCATATAATATGAATTCTGAGGGATTGTACCATAACAAGGCTGTAAAAAGAACATTAAGAAACTAAAACCACCATCACATTTGAACAAAGAGATGCATTGAGAATCTTGGGAAGAAAAAACTCTGTTTGCTATTACTGTAACAGTCTTTTTATAAGCTCTATAAAACTCTGTTTTTGTATATACAGTCCAACCCTTTTTTCATTCTAATCTGATCCCTATATAGGCAAGCAAACTCACCCACCTCGAGCTTCCTCCTCCAGCATGAGGGGAGCCTCGAAGGTGGCTATTAACTACTCCTACATGCTATTTAACTAATGCATTAATTACAAAAGTGCTGAGCTATGATTACATAAAGTCCTAATCAAACTGAAACACTAACTCATTTCTCCTCGTAATATGATTCTTCTTGGATGCTGGACAGCTGTATGATTTCCATTATGGCTAAGATATGTTAAGGGAGCATTCACCGAGCAAGCTGGTCTCGGATGCTAGCTGTAAGACAACTTATTAATTGATGGAATTAATCACCCTATATCCACGGTCCCCTGTCTTCCACTCCTCTTTATCATTTAAAGACCATACTCCGAGTTCTTTAAACCTTTAATGACAACGCATAATACCACACCTTTCAAATGAACTGGAAACCTTATGAGCTGAACAGGTGTCTGCAGTTGCTAATTGGCTCTTGATATAATATGTTTTCCGTCATCCTAAAATATAGGAAACTTTTCCTGTCTGTCGGTCTTTGCTTTGCCTTACCATATTCAAATCTAAAAGAGCTTGTCTTTTATCCTTAATTGACTAGAATAGAGCGGACTGCCACATATTGAATGTGCTGTAGGTTATACTGATAGACAAGTATCTTTCTTTCAAGTTTCTCAGTCATCTCACCAGAGCATAGCTGTTATGCGTTTAAAATCATCACCTACAGCAGTTTCGTAGCGCGCTACGAAACTGCTGAGTGATTAAAAACACAGTCTTCTTCTCATAGCTAAATGATTGACAGTGTGTAGCTTCAATATCGACAAAGTCCGAACACTGACCATCTTTCTCATGTAACTATCCTGTTGTTTCAATATCTGCTTCCTGATGTATTAAATTGAAATCTGCATCAAACTCATGTTTGGCTCTGCCATCTGAAACTGTTTCCATTTCTGATTCCTTAAGCGCACAAAACAATGGCACATCCCGTACTCTGAATCGAGCACATCACCCCTGCTCAACACTAAGCCACCATACTGCAGAACCAAACGCCCTTTTGAATGGAATTATAACATATGCAACAATTATATTAATCCGACCTGCTAAATCCATTATAACGGCCATATTAGGAGAGAAGCAGCATTAAAACCAGCCTCAATTTTTATATTATCCTTGATTTCCGATGAGCAGGCCAGAGAAACATTGCTTCATGGATGAGCAGGCTACCACAGAAAATATAAACCAACGTTCCATGCTCTGTTTCGTTCTTCAAGATGGTGGACTCATAAAGCGATGGAGTAATTTTCAATACAAAGTTTTTATTTCATTAAGAGATTACAGTAATCTAATTTTCGAGTACTGTGCCACTCCTTTAAAATCTAACTGTGGTTTAAAGTCAACATTTAACTTCGTCGCCTCCTTCAAACAGATGATCCAGACCATGACTGCTTGCGCCTGCCCTCATGAAAAGAAAACGGGGAATGCCTGCGAGGAGAATGTCTGGCATCTTATGAACGAAAACGCGAACAAGACCACGAAACTTGTCTCTTTCTGGACCTTAACATGTGGTGATGATAAACCGTGTCTGCTTGAGCACACCCTCCTTTTCTTGGTATAGATAACCCATGAATGATATTTGACCAGCGTTCACCAATACATCTCTTCAATTGATCAAGCGAAAACTGCGGGTATCCCAGGATGAGTCTTCGGCCTTAATTTAATAAGCTATATCTATTGAAAGCTGGATCCGTCGTCATCACCGTCATCTTCCATTTACAGTGACATGTGTTCAATATCATGCTTCTGATGCATGCCATGTGTACACACTGCTGTTGTTCAATCATCAGTGCAGAAACTTCAACTTTCCACTCTCTTGTTTTTCTGTAAGTGGTATTTAAATGTGCATAGAAAGCTAGAAGCAAAGATCGGAATCTTAACCTCAGCATCCCCAATGTTCGTATCTCACCAAAACGGCGAAAGGCAATGTTACTATCTCACCAAGTCGGCGAAAGGCACGATATATACCACGCCAATGTTGTTTTTTTTTTTGTTTGGAGAAATTCATGCCCTTCGAATGCAGTAATATGCATTGCCACGCTCCTCGGGGCATTGCCCATGTATTAGTCGAGAGAATCAATAACTACTATTCTGCACAATTACCGATCCAGCGTGCCGCCGAGGACTTTAGCCATAGGCACTCCGCCTCTGGGATCTTACAGAGCTTCCATTACCAGTAATAAAGGCAATTGTGTACTGACCCAGTTGCAATCTGGCCAGGGATTAAGATTGCCTGCAGACAGATACGCCCTGAAGTCTACATTTGCCAATGGTGGTGCGTCTGTGTGGCCTCAGATAAATGGGGCAGCAGGTCTTCCCAGAATTACCATGCGAGTCACTTCGAAACAAGCCTACATTTGCAGAGATTGCGGATATCTCATTCATGATTGATGATAATTCTATTCTATTAGAATTGTTTCGCCATAAGTAAAGATATCTATACGTTATTGGG
The DNA here is from genome assembly GCA_031772625.1 of Pinus tabuliformis. Lineage (NCBI taxonomy): Eukaryota > Viridiplantae > Streptophyta > Pinopsida > Pinales > Pinaceae > Pinus > Pinus tabuliformis. The sequence continues at coordinate 1,171,582,834 of CM062807.1, forward strand.
TATTCTTCATAACGTCTCAATGATTTGGGGTGGTGTCTGATATGCAGGTATATTTACAAAGATCGGACACCATTTGAGAAGCTCCCAGATAATTTCTTCTTCAAAATATGCATCCATACGTCCATTTGGAACTCTGTACTGAGAAAAACTTATATTAACTGGAAATTTTGAGAACTCACTTTCCACAGATGGAAGACATGCATATTCACATTGCATCCTTGAAGTGTCTGGCATAGCATCAACCTGTGTGTGAATTGTGTCCTCCTCAGCTACCACACTTTAAGAGTTTGAACTAGTGTCATCCAGAAATATGTCTAACCATTTCTTAAGTGGCGCACTATCTCCAGTTGTATCAATTAAAATCTTCGATGATATTTTTGATAGTAAATGTAAATTTACATCAATCCCCTCCACTGGCTTTGACTGATCTTCTGATTGCACTTCAATGTCACCAGAGTAACCAGGGGAGGGATTTTTCTTTGTAGGAGATAAATCACCCTTCTCAAGTGATGCCGTGTACTGTTCTCCACTTTTTCACCAAGTCCACTCTTCTTGAAAACACGACATAAGACAAAAGCATTCTTTAAGTAACTCAGCCGGAGCCTTGAATTTGTAAACCAGATTTCCTCTTGTAGAAGTACAGATCAGTTCTTGAACATTCAAAGAGGTGTTGAAGACATTGTTTTGAGCATAGCTGAGCTTGGTGACATTGTTGAGTAGTCTATTAAAGGACCCCTGAAGCATTTTTATAACACCTGATGTTGCGCCCTATATGTTTTCAGGCATGCTAAATGTAATCCAATATCAAAGGCCAGTTGAAATGATAGATACACCACCAGTGGATCAATAACTAAAGCATAATGTTCAGACAAACAGAACGCTGACAGAAGGCCCATAATACTTTCTATGATTTGTGGAATTTTAATAGATTTTTTGTTTGAAGGATTCAACACGAAAACTCTTGCAAGTCTCCCACATTAGTATGGACATCCTTCACAATCACCCATGAGCCAGAATTCAGAGATAACTCCCTTAATGTACTTGATGCCAATCCCACAATAGCTGCATCATCATAGGGTGCCTCCTTGGACACACTGTCACTGCTCTCATCAACATCCCTGGAGGGAAGCAAAACTCTATACAATAGGCATGCTAGGATTTAGACCTTCGCTGAAAACTTGAACCAATTCCCAATTTCGTAGCACGCTACGAAACCACGCAAACAGGTAGCGCTGCGAAACTGCTAAAAATAATTCAGGCGCTGCGAAAACACCCACTCTTTAAGCCAGGCTAAAAAAATTTTAACTACAGCATTTTCGGTGATAACATGTCCCATGGACAAAATGGCCATATATATCAAGCAAAAGAAAAATGGCTACAAAACCTGCAGATTTCATATTATTGAGGGGACATATTTCAGATTTCTGAGCTTGGTTACCTGTTTTAGCTGGTTGCCCATGATCTTCATGTATATGGAAGTCAATATGGGCTAGGCATGCTTTAATTTTTTCCATTTTTTCATTGTTGTGACATTGACTGCGTCTCATGGTAGTAAGCTATTATAGGATCTCATTCTGGTTGAATTGCACATCATTTATATAATCCACCAACTCGTTTCGGTCCTTGTATCGGTGCTCCCTAAGAATGTCCATGTTGGCCTAGATGTCTTGGAGTTGTTCTACAATTGTCTCCAAATACAGTTGTTGGACCATATGGCTCAGAGATCGATCTGGGGTGTGGGCAACCTCTCCTTCCATTGAGATACCTTCCACCTCATCCGCGTCTGCCCGAGCATCTTGATGCTCCCGACGACCACATCCGCAATGAGGATGACCCTATTGCCAAATCATTACTACTTCCCGACCCCGATGACCTATTTGTCGGGACCACACCCTTCTGGTAGAGCCTTGATTGCTAACCCCCTTCAAAGATGACCAACCGGTCAATCGCTGGTTGAGGTGGACAAAGTAATTATTGAGCATACCCTTCCTAGCTCAATAGGCTATGAGGAGGAAGGAAAATATGATGATGAAGGAAAGTAGAATCATGGGCTCAGACACCTAAACCTCTCAAGAACTTTAACGACCACACATAGGACCCCCACTACCAAGAAGGGGTCATGAGAGGAGAGATAAAGCCACCAAGAAAGATGCTTACTTCTAATTTCTAAACCCATGAGTAACCAACTAGACACCCTCACAAGACTACATGGAAGAACATGAAGGTAGCTCCAGGGTCTTACCATCACAAAAAACACAAAACCAAAAGAAAAGAGCCTATCAACCCACAACAAAAGAAACCAAACTCCCAGGGTGAAGTTCCGAGCAACAATGGAAGACCAACCACCTCTCAGAAGAATGCTGAGGCGACAGATAAAAAACCATCCCCACCACAGACATGTCTTCCCGTGGATTAGAAGCCAAATGAACACATCCAGGATCAAGGGAGAAAACAAGAGTCCCAGAAGAGTCCCCTCCCCCAATGAAATTCCTACAAACCAAAGTCCTGTCGAAATGAAAAACCAAATGAAAAATTTTACCTACCAGTATATCATGCTACAGATGCATGCATGGTGAGAACGAGTGCCCGGATCCCATGTTACAGGTTTGCTTTCATAATCTAGCTCGCTAGCTACAAGACCCTACGCAATATATCCCAATTCACACAACCAACAATCTGAGGTTTGTAGGGCGCTCCAGAGCAACACATTGCAACATTATCACTGACATACTCTCCTCTAAGCCTGTCACACATTTCACGTTTGAAAATGATACCCATTGCTATTCCACCCCATAGCTAAACACTCCAACCTACCTTGAAAATGATCTGATTCTGATCCCAATTGATCCTAGATGTACCACGTCACATCCAATTACCTCTACATTGTGTGAGCCTTAACAGTCACTGAATGCCCCCTACCACTGTCTGTCACCCCCATCGGGGATAATGTGTAAATTTTTTGAATTATTGCCTGTGTCTATTTTGGAATAGGGCTTCCAAATTTTTAATTTAATCATCAATAATTGTTAGGTGATTGATAGGGATTTAACCTCCAACAAATATTCATTGAATATTTTAGTAGTAGTTATGATAAAGGATTGAGATTTATCTTAGAAATAGTTACGCCCTTTTTTCTTTTCAATTTAATTAAAAAAATGTTGTGTCCAAAAGTGTCATTGAACTAAGAAGTACTACAGGCATGTATTTGTTTTGGTAGGTTTTTGGTGAAAACTTCACCTTTCTTTAAGGGGAAAAGAGTAATTAGAAGGTAAAGAAGGATGTTTAAGTCTTTATAAATAAGAAATATAATTATACTAGCCAAACTATATAAATTAAATGGATGGTAAATGTTTATAGACATTAATCCATAATAAGCATAAAATCATTTACTTTATAATACATTCCACGTTATTAAAATTTTAAAAAAATCATAAAACTAACTAAAATTTTACTTCATTATTATTATTATTAATTATAAAAATATTAATAAATAAACATAAATATATTTGAAAAAACATGGAACACAATTATAATTCTTTGAGATTTACACCCGCTTTACTTGGAGATTCGTAATTTATGAATTTACTTTGTTATAATACAATGGGCCAATACCATGGTTTATCAATACCAAATTCTCAAAAAATCGTTATTAATTTCATATGCCACTTGTTCATATGACTCTTTTTTTAATTAATCAATTTAATTAAAAGAGCAAAAAAAGTATAACTACTTTGGAGATAAATCTCAACCTTTGATATTTGTATACTATTACCCAGCACCAGTGGGTGAAACCGATAGGAGAAATTTTCTCCTAAGTTTTCCTTTAGCTGATAGCCAAAATCCCCTTGCAACCACCATATAGCTCAATGTGCTATCATTCTTTGACACCTGAGCCAACTATTATGTGCTCTCACCCATCTGTTATGATCATATGTGTTATAGACATTTTTGTGCCTTACAGAATTGAGCATGAAATGTCCATAATATAAGGGATCCAAAGTCCCTAAACATGTTGTTCCTACCCCTAGAGGAACAAGGCTAGCAAACTACAACAATTCACAGAAGTTCTCCACTGAAAAACACTCAAAACAAGTCAAATCAGGATCATGTCAACTGCTCCACTGAGCATCTGCGCTGAATGTCAACTGCTACACTGTCTACCTGCGTTGAATGTCAACTCCAACAAAGGCTACCTGCGCTGAGCGAGTTTGGACAAGTGGCAGGCTCATTCCTCAATGTGTCAATGCTCAGGAAGCTTCCAAAATGACACTTGCATCAGGGAATTCGACTGGTGATGAGTAAGAGGTTCCAAATCTCCAAGTGGAAGCAAGAACCTCCAAGTGGAATCAAGAACTGATAGAGGGAGAGGACACTAGTCAGATCTCAAGCTGACTCATCCTCTCTCCAAAAATCTATATATGGATCTCTCCTCCATGAGATCTAGAGGCTGGAATGTTGTGAATGCAAAGAATTGCTGCTAGTTTGAGATCTGAATCATTGGGTGCTTAATGCTTTGAAAGCGGGTGAAGATAGGAATTTCATTTGCTGGGAAGAGGCGCTGGATTGGAGCCTTCTGGGTTGTAACTCTTCTCAAACCCTTGTTATTCATCAATAAAGCTATCTTGTTTTCTCCTATATGCTGATGTTATCTTGATGTATGATTGCATTAGTGTATTTGATTTATCTAATCCTGAATCATTTGTGAATATGAATATCTATCTTTGAGTTGTGTTCTTCTCTTGTCGCAAGTAGCTGTTCTCTTGTGATCTCGCAGGTATCAAGTAGCTGTTCTCTTGAAGCTGGGCAAGCGAGGAGGCAAGTAGCTGTGAACACCCGAAGAGGAAGAGGATCTAGATCGAGGGACAAACGAAAGACATCGGTAAGTCCATTGATCTCCCCTCTCTTTCAATTCATAAAGGAAGAAATACTTAGATAGTTGTCTCTGTTTGTTGCTAAGGCACTGTCACACCTTAGGTGGATAGGATCGTCCTGCATTGGCATTTTTCCCCACAACAAATTGGCGACTCCGCTGGGGATATTTGTTTTAGTCATTTTATTTGTGTCTCTATCATTTGTTTGTTTCATAGACTCAACAGCAACAATCGAACTGCATTCTCGGATGCAAAGTAGGAAGTTGCTGCCTTGATCCTTCACTGGATTTTGTCTATGATCTAAACAATAGACTCACAAATGATTTGATGATCCTTGTGATAGATCTTAGTACCCCCCTCAAAGCATCCCTTTGATATTACCTTGCTTGTGTTTCTGATTTGGCCTGAAACAGTGAATTTTTGAGCAATTTGTGACCCAGAACTTGAGGGAAACGAGAGTTTCTCCTCTCAGCGCAGACCTAGTGAAGGCAGTTTGCATTTCAACGCAGTTCCCGAAGGGGCTACCTGCGCTGAATGTCAAATTGACTGTGTTGAGGTTGCGCTGAACCAGTTTGGCCTAGTGCTACTGGGGTTTTCTGCCTTTTGTTGCCCTGTTTTGCTCTCTGTTTTTGCAGCCTTTAACCAGCATAGGTACTAATCTGAAAACTCCTTTTCTTGGCTTACATTCCACCTCATTTTTGTGCAAAAAGATTATGAATGTTTTTATGTGTTTGTGACTTCGTTCATAGTTTTCCTTTACAAGAGTGAAATAATCATCCTGTAGCCCTTGATTTAGATCTGATTGTGATCTTAGGAGAGAGTTCATTGGCTGTTTGCAGATTGATTATACATTTGCTTTTGTTTATGGTTTGAGTTTGTCTCTTTTAAAGTGTCAAAACAAGTATTCATTTCAGAAATCGTTAAAGTGCTGTAATCTCTTCTACCCTCTTTGATTTCGAAAAGTAAACTTGTTTGTATTGATCATTTAAAAGCAAATTCAAAGTTGTACAAAAATCTTTCTTTGTAGGCATCAATACTAAGAAAGCGGAAAACAAACACCTGCATTGTGCATTTTTCATCTTGATAGTTTGCATGTCTGATTTAGGAAAAGTGCATTAGAGTGTGCTGATTGCTCATTGTGAAAAGATGATGTCTTTCTTTTCCCTTTGTAGTTAGGATTTTCATCTGTTGAAAAGATTATAAAGCTTGCTTATCATCTTTAGGCTGCATTTAGGAAGTTGTATCATACATCTCGTGGTGATCCATAAAGACAAACTGCTAAACAAGATCAACCTTAAAATAAACTGAATGAACTTAACAACGCTTTGTAACATAACGCACAACATAGAGGTCTAGGCTAGAGACGTGTTCCGGCATCGTAAAACCTGGTATCTTACCGTTGAGTGGTTGGGTGATTCCTCCACGGTGAAGCGATAAGTATCAGTACGGATTTGTGCTCCCACGTATCGTCGCGTATATATTGGGAGACCCCTATAGGAATAAAGCCTTTATCCATAGGAAGCCATGTCGGCCGCCCTACGTTTCGCAATGCAGTGAACACAACATTCACGAAGATCGACCGCCCGTACCCTAAAAAGTATTCTGCGGTTTTGCGAAAAGTTTGGCACACCCTCTACCTAGAACTCCAGAGCAGTTCCTTTTGGCCTTTTTCAGACTCTATAACGAAAAAAGTCCATCCAAGCATTTGTCACTTCGGGCTCGTTAAAACATCGAAGGAGACTAGAGTCATCTTTAGCTTTTTCTCGACTCTTTAAAACTGAAAAAGCAAGTTGTGTCTAAAGCGTCGTTAATAAAATTTATTTTAAACGGAACATAATCACCTCTTATTCCTACGTTGATCTTTCGGTCGAGAAAAATGGAGCACACCAACCAAGGAGTTCCCCTTGGTGGAAATCCTAGTCCCTTCTCCTCTTGGGGAGATGTTGGTGCGCCCCACATGGCCACATTGTCGCTTCCAGGATTGACAATTGGCCTGCCAGTCTGGTTCTTCTCGACCAATGTAGTTCAGAACACCACCATTCCTGAACAGTCGAATCGACAGCTAGATGAGTCTAAGGTTAACCACCAGCCTTCTACCTCTTCCAACTCTTCCTCTCCTCCTTCCTCTTCGCTTGAGGGAACTGGTAAAGCAAAAAACCAAGTTCCTAAGGAGAAGAAGGAGAAGAAGAAGAAAGAGAAGAAGAAGGAGGAGCCAAAGGCGACTGGGGGCAAACATGAGTCATCTAGAAAAAATCCACACACAGCACTGACCAGGCCTAAATCGCCATGTGTCATATGCAAAGGGGACCACTTCCATCGAGATTGTCCCTGTATTCCCCGGATACTAAGGGACTGGTCCCCTAGATTGCACAATCCGGTAGCATCAACCTCTGATAGCCATGTTGAATGTCTACCGTCAACTAGCGAGAGTGAAGGACAGAGAGGGAGAGCTAGATCTCCCTGCAGACTGTGTGAAGGCGATCACGCCATCCACCGTTGTCCATTCTTAGACGAGGCGAAGAGAGTTTTGGAAGATCGTCCGGTGTCACCGTTACGGCTTCCTCCTGGATACAAAAAACTCGTGCCATGTCCCTCATTAGTTGAGAATCCAGCTGGCCCGCTCAAGTGGTCAGCTGAAGCGTCAATCATTGAAAATGAACTTACTGAATCCATACCTGATGAAAGTCAAAAGGTTGAAACGATAGTTGACCCGGTATTTCCTTCAGAAGATTCATCTTCGAATGATTCCATCACTGAAGAGAAAAAGGATGACACCATCCAGATTCTTTTCATCGACACAGACTCAGATGAACAAGGGGGCAACCCTCCCATTCCTTTATCGCAGGAAGGAAGTTCATCAGAGCGATATCCGGCTGTTTATTCGGTCCCACCACCAAGCAACCTGGTTGTGTCCTTTGACTGGAACCAACTAGACAGACCCCGATTGCCAGCAAACATACCATTCAAAATTATAGTCCAAATATACAGAATGGTTATGGCTGGCACCATCATTGATGAGGGGGCATCTGTGAGTATCCTTTCCTCTTTTGCTTGGAAAGCACTTGGTTCGCCAGCGCTTTTGCCTGAGATGAGGAATCTATCAGGCTTTGATAAAGGAACCAGTCGACCTTTAGGGATTCTCCCCAATGTGCCCATTACATTGAGGAAGAAAACAGTTCAAATGAACGTCATGGTCGTTCAAGCACCCTTGGATTATAACCTACTCCTTGGATGAGACTATATATATTGCATGGGAGCAATAGTCTCCTCACTCTTTAGAGTAATGTGTTTTCCATACGAAGGAAGAATGGTCAAGCTCGTAGACCAACTTTCATTTCCGGGATCACGCATCGCAAATAGTCAAATACCGACCCTAAATGGTCTATTCACTCAAGAAATGTCTCCACCCCCAGTTCTTCTTCCCGATGAGTGCGAGTGATTCGGAAAGATGTAACTGGAACCCAGGGGGCATGCATCCTGGTCTGCTTTGGGCAGAGAAAACCTTGGGTATAAAGTAGGTTTCCGCGGGAGAATATGACTAGTCCGTACCCCGTCCAAAATTGGAAGAGGGGTTGTTCTAGAATAGGATTCTTTTGTCAAAGTTATGTGTTTGACGAAGTAGAGTAGTCACTCACCTTTGTCTATTTCGGTAGGCATCGCCGAAGATGTGTTTAGTTTGAAAGATTAACACAACAATCTTTGGGTAACTTGAAAGAGGTAAGCCTCACCCGTTAAAACAAATGTTTTGACGGAAAAGTAGGGGCAGCCTTGAAATTGTACTTTATACCTGGGGGCATGCAACCTTTCGGAGTGCAAGCAAGGGACGACTATTTATTTTTTAAATTTTTAGGTCCTTCCTTTAAACCTGTAGGTCTAACCCTTTAAACTCGTAGGATTAGCCGTTTCCGAACTTGCATAAAGAAAGGATGCGGAGCATAGCTTCGTGAGATAAAGCTCCATAAAAAATAGCTATCCCACAGGAGGCATTTCTTATCTTATGACTGGTATAATCGAGCAGTTTTAGCACACAGTTCATGCTCGTTAAAAAATAAACGCAAGATCCGAGCAGTTTTTAGCGAAATAGTTCATGCTCGTTAAAAAATAAACATATGGTTGAGCAGTGTTTTGGCGCATTCAAGCTCGTTAAAAAATGAACCTATCCCGGTAAATAACCATTGTAAATGTAACCTTATCAGCCATAAAAGCCTTGGTCGTGTTTGCACCGTCACCTCCACTTTTCATTTGGCCGATCGTTCACCTCCATATGATTGTTTACCCATTTTGAGGAACAGCTGCGAAGAGTGATTTCACTAAGCCATCCTTGTGACACTGCCGTGATTGGAATATTCCAAACTATACCTGGAATCTGCTGCTGCCCTGTTCATCACTCGTTCCTCAAAAGACGAGTCTTCTTTAAGCTCTTTTCAACTGACTCGTAAAATATGAAAAGATTGCCGAGTTTTGGCCTACCAGCTCGTTAAACGACCGGAAGAGCTATCCCTCCTCTAGATTTTAATCTTTTTGGACCTGAGGGATTATTGCACAAAAAGATCGAGCGCTTGTTTAGTTCGGCTCGTTAAAACTATCGAAAATCCATCCCTTCTGTATTGTTTTATACTTTTTCGGACTTAAGGGATTAGATGACGAAAAAGGAACTTTGGAGTTAATTTTATGTACCTTTTTAGACTCTCTAAAATTGAAAAGGACCGAGTTATCCTTGTCGTTAGACTCGTTAAATGCATTAAATAGCGACAAACTTGTCTTTAGACGAGAACGAGTTTCCCTATCGCTAGGCTCGTTAAAACATAGCGATGGGCTTGCCCGAAGGGCAGGTTATAGAACAAGCATATGTTATCCTCCTCAAGCTTGACAAAAATAAAGAGGTACTGGTCAGAAATGACTGGGGAAAAATTGGGAGAAACAAGAAAACTTTGATGGTAGCAAGTCGCTCTTGAACATGACACTTTTCCTCCGTACCACAATCGGGTTGGGTTGTTTCATTCACCGGTCACATCACCATGGTCTCGCCAAACCATCCACATATTGGGGTAATGCTACTGATCCATCGCATCAGTGTCGCCATATGTTCAAAAGAAGTCGTTTCAGAAGAGTCAACCGTGTCCCATCCACTGCCATACATTATCCTTCATCCATTGATGACCGCCACCGTGAATCATATTTCACAGATCGTTTTCACCTCATAAAATCATTAGCTCCGTTCCGTGTCACTGATGTGGGATTCATTAAGGCCCTCCTTTGACGGATCGCTTCTTGTCGACATCAGCTCATTATCCAAGAAGTTGATCTAGGAACAACCCCTTCAGTACTTTGAAGCTTGCATGCCTCAATGGCAAGTTTCTCACTTCCGGCGACAGGTATACATCAATGACCTTCGACCGAAAGATTTTGCGTGGTGTTCGACGCCAAGTCCTGTATTCACACCACGTGAATTTTACTGCAGTACCTTGAGGATCATCATCCTTATCAGTGATTCCTCTCGCGCTTGTTAACGGTTTGCATCATTGACCGGTAATCAAGCGATGTCTTTCCATGTTCGACTTCAGAAAATTCTCACATGGATCGACTTGTACATCGAGTGAAGATCGGACGAGATTGAAGACCCTGGATCTAGTTTCATCCATCCGGGCTGCGATATATATTCAGGAAATAAAGACATTGACATGTACAGCATTGTAGCAGATAATCATCCTACAGAAAAGGATGATGATTTCATCAAAATCATCAGTCTACCATCAGACGATTGTCTGTTCTATGTACAGAAAAATGAATTTATAAAGCTAAGCATGGGAAATGCCCGACTCAGCTAGATCATGAAAGCAGAATGAAAAATAATGTATTGTATTGTATTGTATTACAGGTCTCCTCCCGGCAATGAATGAACTTCGGATCCCCCTGATAAAGCATTTCGCCCGATAAACAGCCTCATACTTTAGGGGGCAACTGTTATAGACATTTTTGTGCCTTACAGCATTGAGCATGAAATGTCCATAATATAAGGGATCCAAAGTCCCTAAACATGTTGTTCCTACCCCTAGAGGAACAAGGCTAGCAAACTATAGTAATTCACAGAAGTTCTCCACTGAAAAACACTCAAAACAAGTCAAATCAGGATCATGTCAACTGCTCCACTGAGCATCTGCGCTGAATGTCAACTGCTACACTGTCTACCTGCGTTGAATGTCAACTCCAACAAAGGCTACCTGCGCTGAGTGAGTTTGGACAAGTGGCAGGCTCATTCCTCAATGTGTCAATGCTTAGGAAGCTTCCAAAATGACACTTGCATCAGGGAATTCGACTGGTGATGAGTAAGAGGTTCCAAATCTCCAAGTGGAAGCAAGAACCTCCAAGTGGAATCAAGAACTGATAGAGGGAGAGGACACTAGTCAGATCTCAAGCTGACTCATCCTCTCTCCAAAAATCTATATATGGATCTCTCCTCCATGAGATCTAGAGGCTGGAATGTTGTGAATGCAAAGAATTGCTGCTAGTTTGAGATCTGAATCATTCGGTGCTTAATGCTTTGAAAGGGGGTGAAGATAGGAATTTCATTTGCTGGGAAGAGGCGCTGGATTGGAGCCTTCTGGGTTGTAACTCTTCTCAAACCCTTGTTATTCATCAATAAAGCTATCTTGTTTTCTCCTATATGCTGATGTTCTCTTGATGTATGATTGCATTAGTGTATTTGATTTATCTAATCCTGAATCATTTGTGAATATGAATATCTATCTTTGAGTTGTGTTCTTCTCTTGTCGCAAGTAGTTGTTCTCTTGTGATCTCGCAGGTATCAAGTAGCTGTTCTCTTGAAGCTGGGCAAGCGAGGAGGCAAGTAGCTGTGAACACCCGAACAGGAAGAGGATCTAGATCAAGGGACAAACGGAAGACATCGGTAAGTCCATTGATCTCCCCTCTCTTTCAATTCATAAAGGAAGAAATACTTAGATAGCTGTCTCTGTTTGTTGCTAAGGCACTGTCACACCTTAGGTGGATAGGATCGTCCTGCATAGGCATTTTTCCCCACAACAATATGTTTGAAGGTGGACCTTCCAAGTCCAAATGCATGGGTTTTCATTATGTGACTGGGTGTTTAGGCTTGCTTTCCTTGGACACATTCGGACATGAATTAGTGGGGCGAATTCAACAAAAACAAGGGGCTTGGATTGTACTATTTTTCCCTTATACCAACTTGGTGGTTAATCTTGTATCCTGGTCCTATGGGATCTCCTGATTGGAGAATAGCTTTAGAAGTGGCACTACATTGGAAACCATGGAAAATTTTAGGGGCTAATGTTCGCCCAGTGGGCTAATTTTCCATGATTTTTCCAAAAAAAAGATTCGCCAATTTCCAATTTTATAAAAGACGATTCGCCCAAATTTTAGAATATAAAATTATTTTACCTTAAAAATCGCCAACATTATAGAGAGACTATATATAAAATAATTATAAATTTGATTAATTTTACAAATATATCAATAAACATTTATAATTTGCATATTAGGGATTAGTGAGATTCGCCAATGTTTGAAACTTCAAGAAAATTTTCCATCCTTAAAATTTTCCTTGTTGGAAACCCTAATTTTGGTTGCATGGTCTCACTCCTCAATATCATATATATCACTCCCCTTGGCTCATTATACCCCTTTTCATACTTTTCCCATCTAGGTCCACATTTGTCCATTGGGTCCATAAGGAGTTAGCCTTCCCCTCCCCTTGTCCACACTTTGAGTTGGGCCTAGAATGATTCCCAAGAGGGTGATGCAGCTAAAAATAAAGTTAAAGTATAATTTTTCCCCTCACAAAAAGAAATTCACCATAAAATGAAAAAGATGGTTGAGACATAAAAAAATAGTGTATGGGAAAAATCCAAACATGACCTCCACCCCCAATTACTATGGCCATCACCCTGGTTCCTACAGCCCCTATGTGTGCTCCCTGCATCATTTAGGAACCCATGATTGTCCCAACCCCTAATGGGCAATAAACTTCCCAACGTTAAGGGATAATACACATCATGCTCTCATTCCTTGGAGCCCTGAGCAGTTAAAGAAATAAAAATCAATAAAAGACAAAACACATATGAAGAAGGGTGGAAAAACAAAGGGCAGGGTAACTCATGTACCATAATTTCTACCTCCTACATCTATATACCCAATGTGTGGGCTTCACCCACTATATATACACTTGTACCATGGCATGTGGCTTGGAGCCTTTCTTGTTGCCCTACTCCTTTCCACCATCCTTTCACCTGCCATTTGAAGGATATACCATGTACCTGTTACTCCCTTAGAGGTTGAAACCACTAATAGGGTCCTTTATTAACCTCTCTTGTTAAAAAATGAAACACCTATACCTTCTAAATCCCATTTGGAAGGGCATGCAACTACGAAATTTCCACTTTTCCCTTGGTTTGCAAGGTTAATTACTCAATTGCGCTCATGTATTATTATTATGGAAGGTTAGGAGACACCTTGGATCTTATACATGATTGTGTGTGGGTCTCCATTTGGACTTGGTCTCCCTATACGTGGTCCAAGCCTTCCAGAGGGTCATAATGGAACTTGTAGGGTGTGAGCATTGAGAGCCATGGGCCTCCTCCACAATAGAGCATTGGATCCCACACCATGGGATTATTCAACACCACATATTGCTTGTTCATGCCCTATTTGTATAGAGATGATGATGAACTTGGACCACATTTTTCAACTAGACACATACTTGCATGACACTTGGCAGCTAATCCAGGGCCCAGATGGGCTTTTGTCTCATTTGGAGAGACATGGGAGGGCATGTGCCATCATTCTAGCCCTTATTGATGGAGAATCAACACGACTGATACAATTAGAGACCCATGAGACCATTGATTGTGCCACACAGCCACTTGGGAGCACCATAGATGTTTCTCTAACAACCAAGTATCCACCCCCTTGGTCATCAGTTTGAGAGCCCTCCTCTTCATCTTGGCACATGGAGGACTTATCTTGGCCTTCCAATGACCCTTTTATGCCATTATTTTATCATTTTGGCCTGATTAGGAACACTTATTTCACACTTTTGATCTATTTGTGGGTTTATCACCAATAAGGTTTTTATTTTGCACATTAAAGTATTTTTTAGGGGCTTATTAGGCTAATTAGACCAAATCGAACTTCTAAAGGCTCATATAAATTGAAGAAGAGCCTCATTTGTAACTCATCATCATTTGGATTGGGATTTTCCCTTGTAAAAGAATTCAGACCTGCAATTGATGGACGGAATTGGATGTAATTGATGCATTTTGATGTTTGGTATTTTCATTATCTTGTCTTGGAGATTCTAATTGCAATTGTCATGGATGGATATACTCACATTACCTTGTAAGTGTGTTTTTGATGCTATATATTCATGTTACTTCATGTCTAATGTATGGAATGACTTGTCATAATCTTATTTATGCCCTATATTGATGCATATTATTGAAAGCACTTGGTTATTGAAGCATTTCATGCATTCATCATTAGGGATTGTGAATGAATGTTCTTAGAGGCTTGTCTTATCTTGCATCCTTGAAACTATATAACCTCTTTCAAACTGAAGTAACTCCTTGATAGAGCGAAGTCCTTTCATCAAAGGAAATCTAGACTCCATTTCTCCCAATTGTCAAGACTCTAGGTCTTATTCCTCGGTGATTAAACCTAAAACCTTTTTCTTCACCTTTTTCCAAATTTCATCCCTAACCCTATACAACTAGCTAGGGCCTTGTGTGAAATTCATTAGAGGTATTACTTTGAGAAACTAAGTGGATAGGCTACTACCTTGTTGTATTGTCTAGTGTTCCTTAAAATGTGAGACAATTTCCATGGCTACTTTGAGAGAAAACTCAAACCCTAGCTCGAGTTTCAAAGTTAATCTTTCATGTTTATGGTTAGTGGCCTTTTAAGGTCATTTTCCCATTGAATTTGATTTCTTGTTGCCTTATTATTTGCCCTACCTTGACCTAATGTCCTCATATGGGGTATCTTGCTTGTGATCAAACCTAAAACCCTAGGTCTTGTGTGGACCCAACCTTGTCCTCTCAACTTTAGCATCATCCACCTTAAAAGAAATTACATATTTCAAAGAGCTGGTTGAGTGGTCCTTCACCATCTTGGAAATATTTATTTTAGGACACCTAATCTCATTATATCATCTCAAAATCCTAGATCCTCATTTCCATCTTTAAGCCTTTCTTGGAGAGTCATTAAGCTTCATTGAAGCAAGTGAGCCTCACATTGAGCTTATCCTTTGAACGAGCCTTGGAAATCATTATAAACCTAATAATTAAGCCTTTTATCCTAAGTATTTTCCATCATTTTAGGACTCCCCATTAGTGAAATTCTGTAAAGAGAAAGGGACACTGACTGAGGTGAGAATGGGTCTTTGTCCCATTGTTGTCATTTGGTCTAGTAGTTTTCCCTTAGGTACCCCTCCTAGGAGACCCTGCTAGATCATGTGAAAACATTTTTGGCATCGATTTAGGGGAAGAAGTAGGTATACTTCCCATGTGAATCATTGAGTAATTGATTCATTAACGACATTATAAATATTCCTCTGGTGACTCCATTCATTTTCAAATCCCCTAGTTTGCTTAAAGAAGACATCATTCCTCCTTTAACTAGGTCTGTTGCAAAAAGGGGGGAGAGAAATCCATTGCTTATTAGAACTAACCTTCTCCCTGAATTTGAAGACGTTGGAAACACAACTGTTAAAATGGATGCCAATGCCAACCATAATCAAAACCAACCCAAGATCCCAAGAATCAGAAATCTCCTTGCCAGTGTTTTTAGACCTTTGAATTTGAGTGACAACCCCGATCCTTTGCCTGAAAAATATCATGAATGGTTACCCAAGTTCAAAGGGAATGTTGAT
The DNA here is from genome assembly GCA_031772625.1 of Pinus tabuliformis. NCBI lineage: Eukaryota > Viridiplantae > Streptophyta > Pinopsida > Pinales > Pinaceae > Pinus > Pinus tabuliformis. Next base: position 1,171,598,608 of record CM062807.1, read on the forward strand.
AAAAGTGCCCATGACCATGTAGATGATTTCTTCTGGGTGCTTACCCCAACGGGTATTAAGGAAGATGATGTGATAATGATTCTATTTTCTTTATCCTTTGAGGGAAACGTATTGGAATGGTATCTTAGTCTCCCTCCTGGTAGCATAGATGAATTTGACAAATTTGAAGACGCCATTATGAAAATATGGTCATCTGACGCTGAAGGGGATTTTAACCTTGAGAAGTTTTAGCACATAAAGAAAGGTAATGAAGATATTAGGGAATTTATCCAAAAGTTTGATAAGATTATTGGGGATATTCTTGATCACCTTAAGCCTCGCAATGCTCTTATACTTGAAAAATTCACTAAGGCTATTGGAGGACACCTAACATATCAACTAAAGGATAAAAATCCTAGAAGTCTTGTTAAGGCCAAAGAAATTGTCATGGAGGTCAAGAAAAGCTTGAACGTTTCCAAAATTGAGATGTTTGAACATCCTAGGGATAAGTTGGAAGCTAAGAAGAGAAATTCCAAGTATCAGGTTGAGGAATCCCTAGTCATTTCCCTTAAAAATCTTGACAAATTATCTAAGGACATGAGCTCTAGGGATAGGCTATATATGAACAAGTTCACCACTCTTGAAAAGGCTCAAAAATCAAGTTTTGCTCCCAAGAATAAGCCTTTTGTCAAGAAATCTAATGATGAAGGCAAGAAGGGTCCACCCGAGGTTCCTAACACTTTGGCCCGATCCAGGTATGTGGAACAAGAATAATCATCTTCTGAAGATGAGAAAAGTGACAATGAAGAAAGTGAAGATGATGAGGGTGGTGAACAAATGAATATAGTTTAAACCCAAGCCTTCAACATTATTTTAGGTGACACATACACTCATCCTATGATTAGTGAAGTGACACTCAAGGATGAAAAGGGTGGTGGTGGAAGATTCAAAGGGTCCAATACTCAAGAAAGAATGATAACAACCCTTCCACAAGCTCCAAGGAATTGAAAGAGAAGGAACCTATTCCCAAGCAATATCTTCCTAATCAAACTCCTCCAAAGGAGCCCCTGAATAAAGATGCCATCAAAATATATCCTCCTAAGAGGAGACCAAAGTGTTAGGAAGACAAATATTATCTTGCGTACAAGACAAGATCTCCATAGAATCAATGACTGAATCTAGTAACAAACAAACAAACTAGTAAATCTTTCCTTAGGTCCATTCTATTGAATCATAAGCAGGAGTAATGGAGTATGAAATCCATACCTTTCAAATGAAATTCCCGTTGAAGATCCTTGCTATGGTTTGATGCAACTTTCCAATGCTCAGAATCCGGACGTGCAAATACTCTAACAAACACAAGATCAAAGACATATGATATATAAATGATTCACTATAACCTCTTCTAGTGATCAAGGAGACTAGTACCTAATATCATAACCAATGGAAAATGAAGGTAAACATCCAATATATCAGATCCAATGGACAATATAGTGAGAAATAAATACTCTTTTTTATTATAATTGAATGAAAAGGAGAGATACAACATAGCCTTGATGTTGACAAATATCCTTCCAATAGTCTCCAATCCTTCCTTAAGTGACAAGTGTTGGACAATTAGCAATGTCTAGATGGTTGGTGGCACTCACTATGTTGGCATTCATGTCAAATGGACTAGCACTAAGGATAGAGGTAACACTTGTTGACATTGATGAGCATGTTGTTCATGGGGAGTCCCATGGTTGCTGCAGTATTCTGTAGAGAATCATCACAGTAGCAGGCCTACTAGAGGAGCCATAAAAATATGACTATGATGGCCAGGGAGTCCCAAAATTTGGAGGTATTTTTAACCCATGTGTTTAGTTCATATGATCTTGGTAATGGCATAGTTGGATAATTCTCTGGAAGAGCTTTCCAATGGTGCATTGAGCTTTAGAAAAGGACTTCAAGATCAAAAGTTATAGTCAATTAAAGTTGGTAGAAATAAAATCTCATTCACTCAGGACTTAGGTAGTTTTTGAACTAAGGTCAGGACTTAGGTGAGTTGGGCCTAGTCAAAGGTTGGGCCACATAACATTGTTAGTAGGAGAACAAATCCTGATCCCCTCGATCCCTGACCTATGTGGGACTAGCTCCAAGTTGGTAGTTGGTCAAGTTGGGAGTTGGGTCTAGTCGAACCAGTTAGAGGTTGGGCTATGCAACAAATTTTAGACGAAATAATGAAGCCCCGACCCCTAACCCCCAACATGTGTGGGACTCAGTACAAGAAAAAAATGGCAGAATACGATTGGCTCATGGTGGTGTGTTGACAGTAACGTGGTAGATGATGTCAGCATGATGCGACAATACAAAGTACATGTGGCAAACAATTTCAACATTTTTGGATGGCCTAGTGGACCAAATTTAGGTGATATGTTTCACCATACAAAAGGAAACACATGGCACAGATGATGTCAACATGACATAAACTAATGATGTGGCAAACTATCGAATTTTGTGCCAAGGGTTTGTTTTGTGAAGTAATTCTCGTGTATTTAGTGGTCATTGTTGAATGGATAGAACAAGCCCAAAATAGTGGAAAAGGTCCCTAGTTGGACATACGAGCAAGTTGGGGTTTGAGGCTAATACATGCACTCAAGTAGGCAAATCGGGCTGACTCAAGATCTCCCAACCAACATTGAAAGGCGTGCTCAGGAATTAGTTTCACATGATCTTCTTGTGTTATTGGTGACTTCAATAACTGTGGTGGAGGATTAGAGTTGGTGCCAGTATTAATGGTGACTACAGCGAACATTAAAAAAGGCAATAAGGACCTTGGATTACATAGAAAATTTAATGGGCATGGCTCAAACAAAAATTAGCTTTCCTCAATATTTTTTGCATGCCATGAAGAATTAAATGAAAAAGATGACTTGGTGTAGAAGATATTGACTTGAAAAAATAAAGCCATGCTTGAGGTATAGGTTGTTCATTGGGATCAATTTGTAAGCATTGAATCCCTCTTCCTAGTGCACGATTTTACTAAGAATTAATTCTCAGTATAGGGAAACACTCAGAAGGTCATCCTCTACATTAAATCAACTGTTGTGACTGAGAACACAAGTTACAATATAATGGGGAGCTTTGTTGAAGTGTGCAAGCAACTTGATTGAGCAACAAAAAACTATACCATGTTGTAGCGCACTATCGGGTATATAGATAACAGAGACAACATTGGTCACATTGTAGCCGAGGAACAAAATTAAGGAGAAAAGTTATGTAATGTGGGGAATGAAAAATCACTAAGAGTTACAAAATGCAATACTGTGGGTGTCTGACTGAGCTAAGTGTCACTGAGTGACGATGTATCATAGGGTCAAGACCCGAGTTGGTTGAGAAACAGAGAGAATAATTCGAAGGAGAACTAGGGAGCTGAAAGAAAGAAAATAGTACTGGAGTAGACCACATTTGTATTTCTATGTATATGCATTTGCCTTTGTTTTTAGTTTGAAAATTGTATGAAAAGTAGAACAATGGCTAGAGCAAGTAGTTGTCTGCATTCATAAGAGGTTGGTGCCTCTTGGAAAGTAGTGGCTTTCTATCTTAAGGGGGTTGAGGCCTCTTGTGAGTGGGTTATCACAAACAAATTGATGTAATTAAGTAGGTGCTTAATTTACATCATAACAACAAACAAATTGGTGGTTTTCTTCCTTTGGGTTTCCATGTAAAAAAACTTGTGTCAATATGTGTGTGCTACTCATGTGATGGATTGTATGTACATGTGGATGCCTTATCTTGTTGTTCATTTGTATTGTGTATGAATTCCCTCACAAGTATTTGACAATAATGAAAAGAATTAAAGACTTATACTTAAAGTTTTAAGAACGTCACTATTACTAAGTCACACAGCCCCTCACCCACCCTCTGTAATTTTTTATTCCAACAATTGGTATTAGAGCCAAGTTCCTCCAGGAAAAACTTAACCATTGGAAGGTAGATCCATAAGGAATTATGTCTAGACAAGAGAGTCAAGATGCTTACTCAAGCAAGATACCAGTCTTTGATGGGACAAACTATGCCTTTTGGAAAGTTAGCATGGAAGTCTATCTTATGCCCCTAGAAGTATATGTTTGGAGCTCAGTTTCGGTAGACTATGTTGTCTCTGATGTCCCTCCTGAAGATGTAGATGGTCAGAATGTGTATGGAAACAATGATAAAGCCAAGAATTCCATTCTCTTTGGCCTTGTTCAATATGAACTTGTTAAAGTTATGCATTGTAAGTTTGTTAAGGAAGTATGGGTCAAGCTTAATCAAAGTCATGAAGGAGATGAGAAAGTCAAATAAGCCAAACTTCAAACCTTCAGAATGAGGTTTGAAAGATTAAGAATGAGTGAAGAAGAAATCATAGCAGAGTACTTCCTCAGAGTTGTTGAAGTAACCAATATGATTAGAGATCTTGGTGAAGATATAAAAATAAGATATTATTGTACAAAATGTCTTAAGATATCTACCTATGATATTTAATTCCAAAATATCTGCCATCAAAGAGATGTCTGATCTAAAGAGTCTCACAATGGACCAACTATTAGGTACTCTCACACCTATGAGATGAGGGTAGGAAAAGAAAAGTCTAAACCAAAGGAGGCAACATTCAAGTTTTCCAAGAAGGCTAAGGAGCACCAAGATCATTAAGATTTCTCTAGCCAAGAGTCTGATTAGGAGTTGGCTCACTTTTCCTGGAAACTAAAGCATGGCTCAAGAAAGTATAAAGGAAAGTTTTCCATCAAATTCTTCAACTGTGGAAGAGTCAGACATTTCTCGTCCAAATGCCATTACAAAGAAAAGATAGAAAAAGAAGATGGTTAGAAATTTAGAGGTAGGGCTCAGAAGCACTAAAAGCAGAGGGTCTCTAAGAAAAAGGGGCTCCACTCTAAAGAGGATAGCTGAGCTCCATAATAAAATAGCAAAAATTCCTTAGAGGATGAGTCAAATGAATGTTTACTGATGGCATTTGGAGTAGACTCCAAGAAACAAGACATTACAGACTCTAAAGAAGGAGTTGTGGACTTTCAAGGAGAAATCATCAATGTTGTTAATGAGTTAAAGAAGTCTAGAAGAAAGAATAGGAAGCTAAAAGAATAGTTACAACGTGCTAAAGAAGGTATGTATAACTCTGAAAATGACGAGTTCGTCTATAAAAAATAAAAAATTGAAGAAGCCATTAAAAGGTAAGACAACTCAACTCTTCAACTAGAAGAAAAACAAAAAACATGTGAGAAACTAGAAGAAGAGAACAAACATCTAAAGGAGTGTTGGGAACGTGATCCCCCAAGGACAGTTTTGGGGCTAAAAGTGCATGTTTTGGGTCGAATTTTGTAATAAAGTTGTAAAGTCTCTGCATTTTGTGGTCGTGGAGTGCGAAGGTGTCATAAGTCATAAAGGGTTGTCCACCCTTATTTTGTAAAGTGAAAAGTCGGCTGTAAAGACCTACCCATGGTCCACAGACCATGGGATTGTATAAAACAGCTAAGTAAGCTCGCTTTAAGTAGTAGTAAGTTTTGGGGAGAAGTAAGAAGTCTTGAGCGATAAGGAGAGAAGTCTAAGTTGTGGGTCTTAGTGTAGGTAGAGGCTCTGTAGCTGAGTGCGCAAAGGTCTAGGGTAGAAGTCCGTAGCTGAGTGTGCGGACCCCTACAGCTGTGTGCGTAGGGTAGATATAGCTTGTAATCATCTAAAGATATAATAAAGAGAAGCATTCTGCAAAGTCTGTGTCTTTGTTTTCTGTTAATGCATCTTGTCATATTGTATATAAGTTTCATTTATAATGCTTATGTAATGCACAAACTTATGTAATTACGTTGGATAATTGAACGCAAATAAGGATATCTGTTTATGTGACGCTAATTGTGCTTGTTTAATAAGATAAGTAATACACTTACGATAGTTTGAGAATCTACACGATATGCTACCCTAGCAGCGCGAAGGTACCTGAGCCACTGTTTAGGGTTTCATGAAGGTCAATCGCAACCCTTCGCGGAGATACCGAAGGGCGCAATAAAGGGCTAGATAGACAGAGCCCTAGAACTCAATGACCTATGCGAAAGCAGGAATAGAAGGAAGAAACTAACATCACGACCATCTCAGGGTGTGGAAACTTGGTTCCAACATCCCCCCATACTATTTCCGGTGAGACTTCGGTCTGCGCTCCGTGGGCTGATGCCGAAAGGGCTAGTAGTGTAGGGATTTGTTTGGCTAACTAACGCTGAACCTGGGTCAGGCCCCATGTAACCAAAAAATGGTTCCGTTGTTAGGACCGAAATCTGCATAGGAGATGTGTGATGTCGTATCACTAGAATCCAACTAAGAAAGAGATCGAAGACTAGTTGGATAGGAATATCCACGAATTCGCGGTGCAGGAGAACATAAATCCGTGACTAAAAAAGGAACAGTGGCTGGACAGGTACCTATATACAAAAATACACGAGATATTGTTCTGTTCCTTTTCGGTTGAGCTATATGAGTGGATCGCGAAACTAGCAGATAACCAAGGAAGGTGGAGACTTGATGGTCATATTGTCTGGACCCTGGAGTTAGTATAGAGATTGGAAACATCTGAGGATAAGATCGCCTGCGCTGTCGATCATTGGCTTGATCGCATCATAGGAGGATTTGTGACTGAATTCACGGTCGATACCTCAGTTAGCTACATCGAAGCGAAGCGACACTTTTTCAAAGGTCCGCGAGGTAAGTACTTGAAGTCTTTGAATACCTGGATTAAGATGTTATTGTGTGAAAAACAGTTTATGCAACTACCTTGATGTTCGGAGCTATGCGAAGCGGAAAAACTTACAGGAACAAAGGAAGAAAGGGTCTTGAATATAGTCCATTGATTTCACCTCCATTAGGTGACAAAGATGGAGTAGCGCAGGCTTCTCCATGAAGTGCTATTCAATTAATAAGACAAGGATTCCCGTGGCTGCCACCTCCACCCACACCACCCCCAACTTCACCACCATCATCTGCGACTTCACTCGTACCACCTCCACATCCACTGCAGTTCAGTATGGAAAATTCAGTGAAGTTGCCTTTATTTAAAGGCTTGGGAAATGAGGACCCAGACCAGTTCTGGTTCCTCGTAAAAGCTGTATGGGAAGCTCAGGGCGTCACGGATGATCGCATGAAGAAGGCAACACTGGTTAGTGCTCTATAGGATCACGCGCTAACCTGGTACATTAAATACTCTAATGATTACCCAAACGAAGGGATGGTGGACATCTAGACTGCACTGAATAAAGAATTTAGTAGGCCTAAATCTGAGGTGCAGTCGATTGTGGGGTTCAAGGAAATTGCGATGAAACTAAGTGAGACACCTTGGGAATTAGATAAGAGGTTGAAGTGTAAAATCTGAGAAGCTAATATGAACTTAATAGATGGACAACACCGCGAATGGTTCGTGGCTTCGCTCCTGCCACACCTAAGGGTGGCGTTGTCACAATAGAAGATAACGACTAAGGCAGAGGCCTTGGATAGTGCGATGAGACTGAATGAAACACTGATGTAGGATCCAAATCCAGGGGTTCAGCAAATCCATGTGCAGTTGCAAAATCTTTTCCTTTAGATGCAAAGTTTGAAGTATGACATAATAGTTCACCCAGAGGTGCGTGAAGAGGTATGGTGCCTGAAATGCAAGGGTCAGGGGCATGACAAAGACCATTGCTCGGTCTTTGCGAAATAAATTGCAGGACGGGGATCGATGCCTTTGAGGCTGAAAGCTCAAGCAGGACCAAGCGCAGGGCCTGTGTTGTGGTGCGATATATGTCAAGTAGCAGGGAAACATATGACAGATAACTATCATTTGCTGCAGAAGTTTGTACAAACACCAAAACAACTATTCTACAACCTCTATAGGTTGGTAGGGCATGATGAGCGCAACTGCAGAAGTTATGAATTAATGATGGACTAAACAAACACCTATAGGGTTCAGGTAGAAACATGTCCCCCTGACCAAAGTGCATGGATGGCGCGAGTAGGGTTTCAGGGGTGCGGACGAGGTCGAGGTGGAGGAGGACTTGGAAGAGGTCGGGGATAACTAATCTACTACAATTGCGAAGGACTAGGACACTATGCCCATGATTGCACTAACCCAACATGTCCGCCGTGCAATCATGAAACAGAGGACTGTCCTATGCTGATAACGAGGATACAGACAAAGGGGTGCTACCACCTCTACCAACTCAGAACCTGTAGATGATGAGGTCTGAGCGTCACAAAGAGGATATGAATGTGAATAAAATGCTTTGAAGTGGAATTTCAATAGGAGATGATAAGGGGAAACAACCTGAAGATAACGCATGGGTTCGCAAAGCTTCGGTGAAGGAGGCTAAATTTGATTTGGAGTGCGCACGCGAAACGTTCATGGAAGCAAAGAAGAGATTCACTAAGGCCTCCACCTCAGGGAGCAAGGATAAGCCAGATTAGGAGATGGACCCTTCTATGCTTAAGACCTTTTTAGAGACCTGCATGAAGTTGTTGCACCATAGCAAGGCTATGAAGGGGCTAGATGAGCTTATAAATAGATGCATCGAAAACACTCTGGGTGAACCGCGCGTGGTACGAAAGATTGGTAAGCATAAAACAAGGACAGGACAAGAGATGAGATTGACCGTGCAGATAGGATAATACAAAATGGATCAGGTTCTTTTGGATCTGGGGTCAAACGTGAATGTCCTACTTAACCAGACTTGGGAATGGATAGGAAGGCCCACGCTGCAGTGGTATTCGATTCAGTTAAGGATGGAAAATCAACAGAAGATCATTCCCATGGGGTGGTTGTAAGGGGTGACTATAGATATTGAAGGCGCAAGCGCGTCGGCTAACTTTGAGGTAATAGAAATTGTGGATGATAGGAACCCCTATCCTACGCTCCTTGGAATTGATTGGGCTACTGAAATGAATAGGGTAATCAACCTAAAGAAGCAAAAGATGATATTTGAGAAGAAATCACTCAATGTAATACTACCCCTAGATCCTACTGAAGGATCGCACTATACTGCACTAGTCCACGATTATGAGAGCGATGACGATTTGGACTGTATATATAAGATAACAACGCGAGACCAAGATTGAGTAAATCCAACAACAGATGGACGAATTACATGGTATCGTGAGAGTTCCTGCTATAAGGAATCTCGACACCACATATCTCCACAATGGTATGATATTGTCCACTTTGGGCCTAAGCCCTCATGGATTTGTTTTTGGGCATTACCCCAAAAGGCCTCATACCAATGGAGGTATTTGTCCATCCTTATATACCCATGATCCTCCCCACTTCTAGTCAATGTGGGACTTTGGTCGTATACCCAACAATCCTCCCCTCGAACAAAGGACCATCGAGCCTCCCTCGAACGATTATCCATCTGTCCACTCTCTACCAACCAGGATTCTCTGCTCCAATGCGTTGGAAGCACACGCCTTACATGGAAGCACCACCTGCCTTGAGAGCTTGCTCTAATCAAGCTCATCCACGGATCCCATTGTGATATTACCAGGGCTCACCACCTTCGTTCCACATTTCGAGGATTCATCCACTTGGCTAACTTCGAACCTTGGCTCTGATACCACTTGTAAGGACTCTCGACACCACATATCTCCACAATGGTATGATATTGTCCACTTTGGGCCTAAGCCCTCATGGATTTTTTTTTGGGCATTACCCCAAAAGGCCTCATACCAATGGGCCTCATACCAATGGAGGTATTGTCCATCCTTATATACCCATGATCCTCCCCACTTCTAGTCAGTGTGGGACTTTGGTCGTATACCCAACAATCCTCCCCTCGAACAAAGGACCATCGAGCCTCCCTCGAACGATTATCCATCTGTCCACTCTCTACCAACCAGGATTCTCTGCTCCAATGCGTTGGAAGCACACGCCTTACATGGAAGCACCACCTACCTCGAGAGCTTGCTTTAACCGAGCTCATCCATGGATCCCATTGTGATATTACTAGGGCTCACCACCTTCGTTCCGCATTCTGAGGATTCATCCACTTGGCTAACTTCGAACCTTGGCTCTGATTCCACTTGTAAGGACTCTGGACACCACATATCACCACAATGGTATGATATTGTCCACTTTGGGCCTAAGCCCCCATGGATTTGTTTTTGGCCATTACCCCAAAAGGCCTCATACCAATGGAGGTATTTGTCCATCCTTATATACCCATGATCCTCCTCACTTCTAGTCAATGTAGGACTTTGGTCGTATACCCAACACCTGCACCTCAGACTCTAATGAAGAATTAGAGCGCTGACATAATCGGTTACATGAAGTAACCACACTAAGCTGTAACATGATGACTCGGTCACTACATTGTGTTTTGTCAAAGGTAAGAAATCTGCCCACTTATGATGGCCTCAATGATGTAGATGTATTTTTGGACACATTTGAGAGGGAGGTACCAAAAAATCAATGCTTCCAGGCTTTGGATTGGGCACTGTGCGCTACACCCGCAAGGTGGTGGGGTACGCACAAGGGTAGCTTTGATGATTTGTGCGAGTGTGGGAGGATGATGAGAACACACTTTCGAAAGCCGAAGGTATGAATCATGGACATGTATGATGGGAAGGATGATTCGCATGCACTTGGCCAAATGGGCCAAGGCTTATGGAGCAAGGCCCCAACCTGAATGCACTTGTTCCGTCACACCGTGGATGTCATCTCGACGAATTGGTACTTAGAAATAGAGCTCCTCCATGGTACAGGTGAATGGGATATTCTGTGCAAAGGATTCATAATGACATTCAGCTTTGAAGATAGGTTTGACTATATTGATGAGGCACTACAAGAAGTTAAAGCAACAATATTTAGGATATTTCAAGATCCTTTGGACCTGAAACAACCCGATTAGACTACTTAGCTAAGTCACGCGTTGGAATGCTATAACGTAACTGTTGAAGAAGAAGATGAGGATCCGCGAAAGATTAACATCCCTGAAACAGAAGGTCACCGTGAGGTTGAAGGACCGCAGATTGAGAATCCTGATATAACCATGCCACTAAAAATGAAATAGGTGAATATTGGTATGGAGGCGGAACCCAAATTCACGAAGATTGGAGATTACTGGGATGACGCGATGGTGGATAAGGTTGCTGAATTGCTCTGCGAATACCAGGATTTGTTCCCTACCAAGTTTATGACTCTAAAAGGGATAATCAGGGACCTAGGTGTTACGAAGATCACGTTGAAGCCCAACGCGAAGCTGGTTAAGCAAAGGCCTTACCATCTCAATCCGAAGTGTAAGGAGAAGGTCCACTTAGAGCTAGACAAGATGCTCCTGGCAGGAATCATTGAACCCATGGAAGAATCTAATTGGGTAAGCCCAATGGTGGTATAGGAGAAGAAGTAGAAGGATGAAATAAGGATATGCTTGAATCTCAGAAAGTTGACTGACGCTTGTGTACATGATCCTTTCCTGACGCCATTTGCTGATGAAATTTTGGACAATGTAGGTGGCCAGGAAGCATATTCCTTCACTAGTGGGTTCTGTGGGTATCATTAGATCAAAATCGCACTAGAGGATAAGAGAAAGACGACCTTCGTGACTAAGTGGTGTTTTTTTTAGTACACTATAATGCCTTTCAGATTGAAGAATGCACCTACGATTTTCTCGCGCGTAGTCATTACGACGTTCAAGGAATTTATTCATAAGTTCTTGGAAGTGTACTTTGATGACTGGATTGTGTTTGGGCTGGTGAAATGCCATGTCGCAAGTTTATGCCTGATGCTAGATACCTGTTGAAGATACCAGATTGCGCTCAATCTAAAGAAGTTCCTGTTTTGTGTTCCTTTTGGGACCCTACTGGGTCATGTGGTTTGTAGACAAGGATTGATGGTAGATTCTGCGAAGATCACGGTAATACTTAACTTAGAAGCGCCGAGGAGTGTGAAATAGTTGTGCGCTACCCTAGGACATACATGATATTACAGAAAGTTTATCAAAGGCTATGCCCAAATCACCATGCCTATGGAGAAGTTGTTGAAAAAGGATGTCACATTCTGATGGAACAAGGACTGTAAGAAAAGCTTGGATGTATTGAAAGAAAAGATGGTCATCGCACCGATTCTAGTCTTCCCGGATTGGAAGAAGGATTTTCATGTACACGTCGACGCGTCATGTATAGCGCTAGGAGTAGTACTAACACAGGCTGGCGGAGGAGACTTGGAACATCCAATAGTGTTTGTAAGTAGAAGGTTATCCAAGGCTAAGAAGAACTATTCCACCACCGAGCGTGAAGGGTTAGCCATGGTATACGTGTTCTAGAAGTTTAGATACTAATTACTGGGTGGAAATACCATGTCAATAAGCCTGTGTTTGGGGGGAGAATCTGTAGTTGGTTGTTATTGTTCCAGGAGTATGATTTTGAGGTTATTTTGAAGCCTGGATGACTGAACACGGGACTAGACCATCTGTCGCACATTGAAACAGGGGAAGAGCCCACTAATTTAGAGGAGGGATTGCCTGATGCGCAACTATTTGTAGTGCATGTCATGGACAGTCATTTTGAACATATCATACACTTCCTAACGACAGGAACTACCCCAGAAGGTTACAACGTCCAGTAGAAGAAGGAGTTAGTGGTGCGTGTGGCAAAATTTTCTGTCATTGCTAGGCATTTGTACAAAATGGGGTCTGATGAAATATTCTGATGATATGTACCGAAGTTTGAAAGGAGCAGTATCATCACGCACGATCATGGGGGTGCCGCGGGAGGACATTACGCAGGAAGAGATATCGTGCAGAAGATCCTACGTGCAGGGTTGTGGTGGCCAACCCTCCATCATGATTCAAAAGCTTACTGCAAAGCGTGTGATGTGTGTCAAAGGACAGGTAGGCCATTGTGGAGGGATGAGCTGCCTTTAAATCCACAGATGACGTTACAACCCTTTGAAAAATGGGTGATAGATTTTGTGGGACCCATTCAGCCCCAAGGGAAGAAGACGAGAGTGAGGTACATTATCACCGCGACAGAGTATTTGACTCGATGGGTGGAGGCACAGCCTATAAAGGATTGCACAGGTGCGACTGTTGCAAAGTTCCTCTTTGAGTATGTACTGACGTGATTTGGGTGTCCAAAGATTTTGATGAGTGATTGTGGTACACACTTTCTGAATGAGACGATCAGCGCGCTGATGGAGGAATTTCAGGTATATCACCAGAAAAGCATGCCTTATCACCCGCAGGCTAACGGGATGGTGGAAGCATTCAATAAAGTGTTGGAAAATGCGTTGACCAAGGTTTGCAATGCTCAGCGAAGTGATTGGGACCTACGCATACTTGCAGTACTATGGGCCTATCAGACGACATGCAAGAAGTTGACTGGACAAACACCCTTTAGGCTTGTCTATGGTGTTGAAGTAGTGATTCCCATGGAATACATTGTGCCTATTTTGTGCATAGCAGCACTCACAGGTATGACGGATCGCAGAGCCTTGGAAGAAAGGCTTGCGCAGCTAGTTGAGCTTGAGGAAGAGAGATTTCTAGATGGATTTTACCAACAGGTCCAGAAGCAGTGCGAAAAAGCATGGCATGATCAGCACATTAAGCTGTCACCTTTAAGGTAAATGATCTGGTTTTGTTATATGACAACAAGTTTGATAAATTTCCAGGGAAATTCAGAATGCACTAGTTAGGGCCCTATGTCATTAAGGAGATTATCGATGGAGGAGCGGTTCAGCTGGTCAAATTGAATGGAGATCCCTTCCCAGGAAAGGTGAATGGCAGTCGATTGAAGCCATACACCGATGGTCCGGCCATGTGACTATATGAAGGTAGCATAGTCTTAGCGCTCCAGGTAGTTGAAAGGAGGCGCGAGACTATAAACTACACTACCTGGTTTGGGGAGCTGCACAATTGGAGGATTGCATGAAGCAGGGAAGTGTCACAGGATTCACGAGAGTGCGAAGGGAGCTGCCCTGCCCAGGGAGAAAAAATAGTGCAGGTCAGCTGGGAAGTGACTGTTAAAGTCACTGTTCGTGATTTGACGGTAGAAATGCGGCCAAATGGAGCGGGCAACCGGCATTTAAGATGAAATTTATGGGTCAGATCCTTGAGAATCTGCTGCCAATCTAGCATTAATGAACTGAAGTTGGGGGGAATGGTCAGATTTGAATTCAAAATGCCCTATAAATTACAGATGGCTACCCAGCGAAAAACACTTGGAATTTTGAGAATTGAGTTGTTGAGCTCTCAAGCACACATGAACCGAGAATTCTTTGAGGCTCTAATAACAAGTTCAATGTTTGAGAACTTATTGGAGACATCACGAGCATTTCTAGAAAGTGTTATGTCGGCACCCCCAGAAGCTATAGATATCGAAGCAGAGTTGTCGGTGCCAGAAATTGTTATGGAGGCCAAAGAAGCTACTTTGGAGGTTATCGAAGTGTTAGCTAAAGTCCCCAAATCACCAAGGATGCCGAGACCAAAGCTGACCCCAACCAAGGAGAGCATGAAGGATAAAAAGGGAAAGCAACCTGCAATACCGGTGCGCGCATCGCCAAGAAGAAACCCACCGAAGGACAAGCCCACTGCACAGGAGAAGGGAAAATCCATCAATTTGGAGCCAGAGGAGGAAGAAATCAAAGACATCCCGATGGATGAGGAGGATGTGGAGATAGACGTGGAGGAAGTTGAAGCCCAGGGTGCTAACCCTATGACTCAGTTGCTCGAGTACGTCCCTCCACACAAAGGAAAGACCAAGGCCCTGAAAGATATCAATGAGAGCAAGGTCTCCTTGCAAACCCCTCTGTTGCCAGATGAAATTGTTTTTGAAGGAACGCACTTGGGGTAGGTTCCTCTGTTAAAACTCGAATACTAGGACTTGGCTGATCATGAGAAGTTCCCACACCTGGAAACCGAGAAACTGATGAACTACATTATCGATAAAATCACTGGAATGACCACATTGGAGTCGTAGAGGTGACTCAAAAGAGTCGATAAGGCAGGTCTTCTCAACCTGCTATGGGTGCCGCACTACAACCACACCTCGGTTACAATATTGGTCATTAAGCAACTGCTATGATTGGTGCATGATGGGTGTCTGTGGCTGGAGGAGCCAATACCCATCACTGAAAGGTTGATCCATAGGATCACGTGGTTGCCTTACAAAGGAGAAAACCTGGCCATGATATTTGGCTGAAAAGGTGGTGAGCAGGTCCTCACGGAGGCCATGAAAGAGAAGTTTAAGCTGGTAAATAAGCCACGTGGATGTGCCATATCCAGTGTCTATGACCCTGCTGTAAAGGTGGTTACACATATTTTAGCATGGAAGGTGACGATGAAGTGTCATGCTAATGAGGTGACGGTGCCTGTCATCGTGCTAGCAGCCCAGTGCACCGAAGGAGTTCAGTTCAATTGGGAAGACTATCACTATGGTGAGTTCCTTGCGAACTGCCGCAAGGTACAAGAGCTCAGCAAGACATTCCACTACGCGTGGCTCTTGCTGTCTATTGTGTTGGTAGCATGGGAGATGCTAGAGGACAGTTAATTCCCTTCGATCACACCAGACCTACCAAAAGCCGCGGAGTACGCTTCGCTGTGGGTGACCAAGGATGCACAACGCATCAAGGATAGCAAGATCTTCTAGATCTTGATGGAAATGAACATCCACATGACCATCAATTGCAAACCGCAGTTGTCGCCTATGGTGTTTGCCAACCTGCAGGGTTACATGGAATTTAAGGCAGATTTTCACCATGTGTCCATCAAGGCGCGAAAGGACCCTGCGTAGACATGGTATGACTTGCCTTAACTGGCAATGGATGATGCCATTGATGCAGTACTTGATAAATGGACGACAGAATGGCGCACTACAGCAGACTTGGCAGTGGGAGGGAGCAAGTCCACCATGCAGCACAAGAAGGAGGAGGCCAAGCTCAAGATGATGCAGCTGGCCGAAAAGAGAAAGAAGGCAGCCGCTGACGAGGCCCAGGTGGAGTGTGAGGCTGCTCAGTACATAGAGAAGCAAACAGGTGGCTCAAAGCAGGGCTTTGACAAAGGCGCGAGGTCACCTTCATTTGAGATAGAGGAAGAGACAGATGAGCAGACAGAGCAGCACGACACGGACCCACAGGCGACGTTCGCCCTTATCAAGCGTCTAAGGGAACAAGAGAAAGGAGGGTCGAGGAAGAAGTCCAAGGCCGCTAAGATGTCGTTGGACCCCATCACCCTCACTGATGGCGATTTGAAGGACATTGGTGACACGGTGCAGTATGTCACTGTGGAGGCCCTACAACAGTTTGAGCAGCAACAACAACTAATATTGGGGGCTATCCAGACAGGTCTGCAGGAGCTGTAGACCTGCGTGTCATAGGCTGGTACGGTGTCCACCAGCCTTGCTATCGGCACTTCAGAAGCTGCCGAGATGCTATGTGCGAAGGCCTCCAACGTGATAGTGCTGCCTGATGGAGCACTAACCACGGAGAATGAAGCTCACAGGTTACTGTTAGTGCCCTCAAGGGAGTAGGGTTGAATCTGGCCGCACTCCCTGGTGAAGTGCTCCACCTCTTGAAGGACGGAGTGATTTTGGAGCTGAGGGCCCGTGAGCACCGCACCCTCTAGGTGATTAGTGAGCAACAGATTAACAACGAGTAGATAACACTACAATGAGACTCTTCCATCACCGCTGTGACCGCGACAACCAACCAAAACAAGCATATAATGCAGGTCATCAAGGAGGCATGCTGAATGGTCCAAGAGTTGGCCATTCCTGAGGAAGAGCCAGTCGAGGTGCACGTCTGCAAGCTGGTTGTAGAGGTGCGCGACGCTCGTACATAAATGACGAGGGTTCAGTTGGAATTGAACCTACAGATCATCGAGTTACAATTGAAGGCCTAGCCTTCAACCCCACTAGAAGGAAAGGAGCAACGTGCAACTGCTTTCATAGAGACAGAACCATGCGAGCTACAACAGCACTATGATGAGGTCAAAGGCACAGCGTGAACTATCGCACTCACATAGAGACTGGCAAAACTGTAGGAGGCCAAGCAACTGAAAGAACTGGTGGATACCGTGCTGCACAAGGAAGCAGTGCTGAAGGCACGACTGAAGCCCTAGCTAGATGAGGCTTATGCGGTCACAACCTCTATTGAAGGAAAGCTTGCGACTCTACAAGCAATTCAACAAAAGCTTCATGCCGACAGTTTAGGAGCAATGATCGAGCAGATGGTTGAAGACGCGAAGCAAGCAGCCGCACAGTGCACTACCGAGGTTGCAATCATATAGGTCGAGCCGGGAGGTCTTCGCGCTAAGATCTTTGTGCCTGCCGATTGACTCGAGGGTGAGTCACGATGTTCGTGTTGGGGGCCTATTGGGAATGGGATCCCCCAATGACAGTTTTAGGGGTAAAACCCCATGTTTTGGGTCGAATTTTGTAATAAAGTTGTAAAGTCTCCACATTTTATGGTCATAGAGCACGAAGGTGTCATAAGTCATAAAGGGTTGTCCGCCCTTATTTTGTAAAGTGAAAATTCGACTGTAAAGACCTACCCATGGTCCGTGAACCATGGGATTGTATAAAAAGAGCTAAGTAAGCTATAAGTAGTAGTAAGTTTTGGGGAGAAGTAAGAAGTCTTGAGCGATAAGGAGAGAAGTCTAAGTTGTGGGTCTTAGTGTAGGTAGAGGCTCTGCAACTGAGTGCACAGAGGCCTAGGGTAGAAGTCCACAGCTGAGTGTGCGGACCCCTGCAGCTGTGTGCACAGGGTGGATAGAGTCTGTAATCATTTGAAGATATCAATAAAGAGAAGCATTCTGCAAAGTCTGTGTCTTTATTTCATGTTAATGCATCTTGTCATATTGTGTATAAATTTCATTTATAATTCTTATGTAATGCGCGAATGTATGTAATTATGTTGGACAGTTGAACACAAATAAGGATATCTGTTTACGCGGCGCTAACTATGATTGTTTAATAAGATAAGTAAGACACTTAAGATAATTTGAGAATCTGCACGATACGCAGCGCAAAAGTACTTGAACTGCAAGTTAGGGCTACACGAAGGTCAATCTCAACCCTTCGCCGAGGTACCGAAGTGTGGAATAAAGGGCTAGACATACAGAGCCCTAGAACTCAATGACCTTAACGAAAGCAGGAATAGAAGGAATAAACCGACATCACAAACATCTCAGGGTGCAGAAACTTGGTTCCAGCATCCCCCCATACTGCTTCGGGTGAGACTTCGGTCTGTGCTCCGCGGGATGATGCCGAAAGGGCTAGTAGTGTAGGGATTTGTTTGGCTAACTAAAGTTGAACCTGGTTCAGGCCCCACGTAGCCAACAAGGAGTTGTTCAAGGTAAATAAGGAGATGTTCTCAGATGCATGAAAAGAAGAAATTATGTCCCTGAAAGTCAAACTAGAAGATGCTAAATGAAAAGAAGAAGTTTTTAATGATTTAATCCATGAATGGGAAGAACAATTTCAGAGTCTCGAGGAAGAAGTTGTCTCTCTGAGAACATATCTTGAGAGATTGGAGACTGAGAAATGTGTAAATGAGAAATTTTTAGAAGGGACAAGAAAAGTAGATAGGATTATGAACAACTAAAGGTCTCTAGAAAAGAAAACGTGTCTGGCATATTCTAGGCCACAAGAATATTCTATGAGAAAGATGAACTTAAGGTCCACAAGTTTCGAGTAACCCCTGAGCTATGAAAATATACTTCAAGGGAGAATAAAAGAAGATATAAAGGTATCAAGTAAGAGAGGATCCCATCACTAGAATGAGAATTCCAACTTCTCAAAAGAGCCATGGCAATAGAGAATGAATCAATAAAAAAGACAACAAAGGTACCTTCATGAACTAACTCATGAATATTCCAACTTCAGTTACTCTAATTTATTTTATGGTCATTGTTACAAATGTCATATCTTTGGATATAAGGCTATTTATTGTAGAAGATTCAAAGTTTAAAGAGATGAAAATTTTAGATACAATAAGTATTAAAATTATATATCTCAAAACTCTCCTTCCATAAATAGAAATTTCTTCTCTCCCTTGTTGAATGATGTTGAATGCTTCAAATGTAATAATTTTGGGCACAAGGTGAGTGAATGCAGAATCAGGTTTGAGAATCCACCTAAATCCCAGAATACTTGGTAGCCAACCTTTCAAAAGGGCGAGAGGAATTGGAAACACAAATATGGAAAGAACATGGAATGTGGGCTTGCTCCGTTAGCACATAATCAATAGAAAAAATGGTATGTGGATAGTGGTTGTTCCAAGCATATGATCAGGGATAAGAGAAAATTCATGTCGCTAAAATAAAAGGGCAGAGGGAAGAATGTCACTTTCAGCAACAATGCCCCAACACAAATTAAGGGTAAGGGCATAGTTAGTCTTGATGAAAAGACTAAAGCACAAAATGTGTTGTATGTAGAGGGTCTCAAGCAAAACTTGCTTAGTGTGAGCTAGATGTGTGATAATGGCTATAATGTGACCTTTTGATCCAAGGATCACGAGATCCGAAATGAATAGAATGGAAAGCTGGTAGAAAATTCATTTAAAACTCACAATAATGTATATGTGCTCGATGACTCCAGAGTGAGCTGTTATTTGAGCAAGATGAATCAAACCTAGATGTGGCACAAGAGACTTGGTCATATCAATTTTGACAGTCTGATAAAGGTTAGTAAGATAGGAGATGTAAGAGGATTTCCAAGTCTATCAAGGCCCGATAATTCAGTCTGCAAATCTTGTCAATTTGGTAAGTAGACCAGGACTCATTTCAAGACAAAGGAGTTCTCTTCATCTGGATTGTTGGAACTAATTAACACAGATATTTGTGGCCCAACAAGAACAAAAAGCCCAAGAGGAGAGAGATATTTTATGTTGTTTATTGATGATTTTACCAGAGCCACATGGATAATGATCTTCAAAGAAAAATGAGAAGCACTTAAGCATTTCAAGACATTTAAGGCTCGGGTAGAAAATGAGAAAGATATAAATATCAAATGCTTAATATCAAACAGAGGAGGAGAATAAACTTCAAGAGAGTTTGAGGAATTTTGCGAAGACCATGGCATAAGTAGGTAGTATACAGTTCCATAAAAAAATGGAGTAGCTAAGATAAAGAACAAAACAATCTAGGAGATGGAAAGAGCTATGATGGATGGAGAAGATGTACCTCACACCTTTTGGGGAGAAGCATCACAAGCAACAACGTATTTATCAAACAAAACATAACTCAGGTCTAAGAGTGATAAAACTTCCTACTTGTTTGTGGAAGGGAATACCTGCATCAGTGAAACACTACAAGGTGTTTGGAATAAAATGACTTATCAAAATAAATGATATGGATCTTGGGAAGTTTGATCATGGGCTCATGAGGGTATATTTCTTGGGTACTCTGCTTGAAGAAAAGGATATAAATGCTAAAATAAAAGTACAAAGAGAGTAGAGGACTAGTAGTAGATGAAATAATCCCATAACCCGAGTCCACCAAAGGAAACACATGAAATCATATGGAGAAGAAAGTTAAAGCATCATGTCCTCAGACTATGAAGAAACAAAGTCGAATGATGAAGACAAAGAAATGAGTAAAACCCCAAGGCCCAAAACATGTCCAGGTATGTACATAAACAACACAATGAGAGTAAAATTATTTGAGATCAAATATTTGGTGTTCAGACCAGGAAGAATTTTTTTGGTAGTTCAAGTTGTGCAAATCTTGCTCTGCTATCTCAAGTTGAGCCTAAGAATTTCAGTTAGGTAAGTGAGGATAAGTCCTGGGTGAGATCTATGAATGAAGAGATGGATCAAATCAAGAAGAACAATGCTTGGGAGATTGTTCCAAGACCCGAAGAGAAAAACATCATAGGCAAAAAATGGTTCTACAAAAATAAGCTAAATGAGAAAGGTCAAATAAAAAGGAACAAATCACGACTAGTCTGCAAAGGGTATGCCCAAATAGAGGGGATAGATTTTGAAGAAACCTTTGTACTAGTACCTAGATTGAAAACTATCTGAATGTTCCGTTCTTTTTCAAGTCATAAATCATGAAGGTATATCAGATGGATGTGAATCCGACCTTCCTCAATAAATATCTGGAAGAAGAAGTATACATTGAAAAACTAGAGGGGTTCATGCTCACATAGAAAAGGAGGATTTGTCTGCAAACTAAAGAAGGTCATATATGGGCTCAAACAAGCCCCTAGAGCTTGGCATGCTAGATTGGATAGATATATTTAGGAACAAGGTTTTAATAGGGTCACTACAGATAGAAATATGTACATAAAAATCTGAATATGACCACCTATTGATTGTGGTAGTGTATGTAGATGACATAATCTTTGGCAGTGACTTAGAATGGTTGAGACATCAATTCACAAACTGTATGCAAACAGAGTTTGAGATGTCCATGATAGCAAAACTACCATTTTTCTTAAGATTGCAAGTTTCTCAATCAAAATATTGGGTATTTATCTCCCAATCCAAAAAACCTGTGAGAAACTCTGGAGAAATTCAGACTAGAAGATTACAAGTTGGTTACCATGCCCATGGTTACAGGTTGTAAGTTATGTAAAGAAGATGAGACACCACTGGTAAATCAAAATGTCTATAGATCAATGATAGGAAGATGATGTATCTCACAATGTCTAGACCATACATCATGCAAGCAGTGGGTCTGGTGGCCAGATAACGAGCATGCTCCAGTGAAAGTCATGTAATTACTATACAAAGGATTTTCAAATACTTGCAAGGGACAACAAACTATGGGATGTGGTATGATAGAAACAAAGAGTTTAAATTGAAGGCCTATACTGATGTTGATTGGGCAGGGAGTAAGGAAGAGCACTAATGGTGCAATATTATTTTTGGGAAACTTCTTAGTGTCTTGGGTCAGCAAGAAAGAAGACTCCTTTTCTCTATCAACTGTTGAATCAGAGTGTATTGAAGCAACCACTTGTTGCTCACAAATTATCTGGATCAAGCAAACCTTGAAGGACATTAAAGTAGAGTTGATTGATCCAATTCCAATCATGTGTGACAACACAAGTGCAATAAGCATCTGTAAAAAGTCCTATCATGCACTCAAACACCAAGCAAATTCCTATCAAATTTCATTTCTTGAGAGAATAGGTTGTTTCTAATATTGTCCAACTTGAATATGTGGTCACTAAAGAAAAACTAGTAGACATCTTTACTAAGCCACTTGCAAGAGAGCCCTTTGTGTATCTCTGACAATAGATAGGATTTGTGACTGCTCCTCCCAATGAAACAATTACAATAAGTGTTGGCAACTACACAGCTTGAAGGATCAATTGAAGAATAGGATGCAGTGGTTCAGGGGGATATTTTAGGAGAATCCTTTTCCATTGATGACAAAGGGGGAGAAGATTACTAGTGCTAAGGAGAAGATCAACAATGAATATCCTATACCTGGCTTCAAGGGGAGTTTAGTGTGTTGCAATCAATGCCAAAGGGGGAGATTGTTGTATAGTTGGAAATGTCTAGATGGTTTGTGGCACTCACTATGTTGGCATTGATGTCAATTGGACTAGCACTAAGGATAGAGACAACACTTGTCAACATTGATGAGAATTTTGTTCAGAGGGAGTCCCACGGCTGCAGCAGTATTCTGTAGATAATAATCACATTGTCAGGCCTAGAGGAGAAGCCCTAAAAATATGACTATGATGGCCGGGAGTCCCATACTTTGGAGGTATTTCTGCCCGATGTGTTCAGTTTATATGCTCTTGGTTATGGCATAGTCAGATCATGCTTTGGAAGAGATTTCGAATGGTATGTTGGACTTTAGAAAATGCTTGCTGGATCAGATTTTATAGTTAGTTGAAGTTGGCAGACATAAAATCTCATTCTCTCAGACTTAGGTAGTTTTTGAACTAAGGTCGGGACTTAGGTGAATCGGCCCTAGTTAGAGGTCTGGCCGAATAGAAGAATTAACAGGAGAACAAAGCTTTGATCCCCTTGACCCCCGACCTATGTGGGACCATCTCCAAGTCGGTAGTCAGTAGCCGATCAAGTAGGAAGTTGGGTCTAGGTGGACCGGTTGGAGGTTGGGTAGTGCAACAAAGTTTAGCAAGAAGAATGTGTTGAAGAATCTAGGGCACATGTAGTTAATTATATTCTTCTTAACTTGATAACTATTTACGAGGCATTTTAATTTTCTTATTAGCAAAATCTTCTATTTGACATTATTAGAATGTGTGTTTCTTATTTCATCAATTAGCTACCAAAACAAAAGAGACAAGAACACAAGATGTTGGCATTCTGCCAGGGCCAAAACCTCTCCCTCTTGGAGAGGAAAACCCACACATAATTATTCTTATAGAGATTCCAATTAACAAACACCAAGACCATGACCCTTGACTTACTATGGCACTCCAAGACCAAGACACCAATCCTCTTCTTTTTCACTACTGAGATAATCATCATTGCTGCACCACTGAGGTCATGATCAAGATCTTCACTACTGTTGTAACATCTTTGCAATTTCATCAAGGTCTTAACTATACCAAGATCTTCTTAAGGTATGTACCTAGGCTCCCCGAGGTCATGACTGCTTCTCCTTCATTTCTTCGTTCTTACTTGAGATCTTCATCATGTCAATAAGGTTTCTATACTATGCACTGAGATCATGATCTTATCCTCATTATGACAAAGACCATGAATACTATATTACCAAAATTATGATTGTGTTGAGTATGTGAATGCATCACTGTGAGATCATCGAGCTTCTACAACTATATGAAGACTGTGACTTGATTAGAGAGCATGCTGAGTGTATCACTAAGATCCTTATTATCATAACTATTCCCAGAACCTGACTGTGATTCTCCTCTTGCACTAAGAGCCCCATAGTTTAGAGTACTACCACCGAGAAGATCACACTGTAATTACGTACTGTAGTTATACCCAAAGTTGGAGAGACTAGTATTCATGCACCTCATTTGAGACCCTATACCACTGTGCTTGACCGAGACTTCAAAGGTGTATGCGAATATATTTCTTCTCCTTATTCAAAGTTGCAGGATGTCCAAAATCTCAGAGATGTGCAAGTTTCTGTTCCACTGTTCTGTGAAGTTCAGCAGGGTATATATAGTAGTTAGTCTCCATAAATAAGTTGACATGACCACTGAACTGGTGTGTCACCTTTTATGAGCCGACTTGATAGTTATATGACTATTTCTTCATTGTTTGTTGGTAGTCTTCTTCTCTAGAGGATGGTGCTTATCTTGGAGGGCTATTTGACACTAGGTTGACCCATGTACATTACATGAAGACTCAAGAAGATCTTCTTACATATGACTTTGACTCTTTGACTTTCTCTAGACTTATGAAATGAGCAAGAAACTCATTCATTTAATTTACAAAAATAATATTTCTTTTTCTTGACAAGTACAAAGATAAAAATTGCATTTATAAATACCGAACCTAGTTACACTTTTCTTCAACACCCCCTCTTAACTACAAAGGTATTTACAATGGTACTTGGTCATTCTCAATCTGAAGAATTTCTCATAAGAAGAATCAGATTGGTAACCCATCTGTATAGCATCATAGTAACCAACATTATTTATAGCAAGGCCTTGACTAACAACTCTATCTCTCATAATATTAGAGCACAATGTTGGTGAGACCGATGACTTATAGACCCCTTAGTCATTGTTTCTCAAGGTACATACCCACCCGGGTTTTCACTGAGTATGACCTTCTAGGACTATTCTTGTCCTAGGTTTCCAACCCTCAAAGAATATTGGTTCGCTTGCCTACTCTTGTTTTGGATACCCTAAACATCCTCAAAGAGTATCAGATGCCATATGATTACCCAATCCTCCCATTATTTCTTCTCAATTGAAGACAAGAGTGTTGTGTCTATCACTTCCTCTTTATTTGAGGAAGCGTTGAAGCCTAAAAACTCGTTGCTTACAACATGGGGGAAAACCACTTGGTTCAGACCTTGGTTGGTAGTTCCTTTTCTATTTGGTGTAGTGGCTCTGACTAGGGATAATGGGACCAGTTTCCCAATCTAATTTATGATTGTGATAATGGGGTGATATGTGATATTTAGGAGCAATGTTTAAGATAAAATTAATCTAATCTAAACTAATAATCACATGTATATATCCTAATTTAAACACTATCTAGCTATGACTACACCCGGGAATAAATTTGAAGTATGCGATCTACAATAATGTCTTAAAGAAATTGGTAATAAAGATCATTCAACTATAATAAGAAATGAAATCGTTTTAACAATAATCATTTCGGATAAATAGTTAGCTGAAACGATTGTGAAAGATATTTCGGATAAAATTTAGGCCATCACCATACAAAAGTGAAATAAATGCTAACCAAGATTCAAACTTTCATACATAAACAACTTGAAGAGAAGTTATTGCTTAATACATAAGTAAAACAAAATTATGAGATAAAAGTACCATTTGTAATAAGTCATGCTCATGTGATTTAGCAATATTGATCTACTTCCAATCAATCCAACACCATCTAAGATTACAAAAGTGCAATTTCAGTAAAAGATGCCAAATAAGATAAAAATAAATCCTGTTCCATTCATTTGACCAGAACTTCCTCAAAGGGACAAAAGTGCATGTTTTGAAGATTGTTTATCATAAAATTTCTGGACCCCTCTCTAAACGCATGAGAGGGGTTTAAATACTAAACTTTAAAATAAAAATAGATTATTACAAAAATAGTTGAGGAGGTTTAAACGACCTTCCTCAAATTATACAAAATAAAACAAAAATAGAAATGAACATGGTGACTAACTCCTTTGCGTTTGATCTTTGAGATCGCAGATGTCTGTCATGAGCTTGAGCTGTGTCAATAGGCTAATTTTAGATTTCAACCACCCAGTGAACATGGCGTCGGTCAGTGCTGGCACCATTTTCTCCGTGGAAGTGGTTAGGCATTGCAGGGTCATCCACTAGCTGTGAGGTTTCACTAAATTTCACCAGTATGCTTCCCAATTTAACTTGGTCATTTGCCTAATTGCTTCTACTTTTTCCTCTGTTGCCTTCCTCCATTGTTGTTTGAGTTGTTTGACATTTGGAAGAAAACATGGAATGGACTCTGCCACTAGGTTGGCGCTATGTAAATTTTCATTGATGTTCTCAATAACGCTGTTTGCTACTACTTCTGCGTCTGATGTTGCCTTTTCTGCCTGTCTAAGTCAAGAATCCCAGTCTACAAATAAAATTTCCTTGTGTGATTCCTCTAGTTTAGGCAAGTCGGCCTTTCTTCCATCTTCTAAATTCTGCCAGGTAATGAAGTCGGAAACTCTTTTCAATATTTCATCATATTCGAGTCTCGTCTCAATGACTTTACTCATCAACCTGTCACTTATCTCGCAATAGGAATTCCATTGCGAGATCTTCTAGCATAATAGTTCCTTTTGGTGCATTAGCTGGGAGTTAAGGCTAAGCACTTCAGTAATAAACTGATCAATTTTTGGATCATCTTTATGCAGATCAGTTATTCCTTGTATCTGTGCTTCCTTTTCAAGCTAATTTGGCTTGATGTTTTATTTGCATCTAGTCAAATTCTTGTTGGAGCTTAGCTAATTGCGATTCTGCTTGTTGGTTAGATTTTTCTTGTTGTAACTGTTGTTCTAACAACAAAATTTTATTTTCCCTTTCCTTGAGAAACATTTGCACCTATGTTTCTTTATCAATAGTCGCTGTAGCATAGGCTCCTGCAAACTGTGACAGTCTAGTAAGGTTCTCAAATGGGTCGATGGGTGAGTCTTTCCAAACAATATCCATTGGTTCATTATCGGGAGTATTAGCAACTGTAGCATCCAACTTCCTCTTCTTCCTTTGTCTTTTAACAATGGATTTGTGGGCAGGGTTGTAGAATACATCTAAAGGAGGAATCTCCTCGATTCTCAAAACAATTTCAGAGGTAGGAGTGACAGGGATGTGATCTACCTCTTGAGTATTTACAATTTTCTCTACTGCAATTTCTTGAGTTGTTTCGTGTTGTGGAGTTTGTAGCTCTGGAGTTTGTTCCTCTACATGGAGCTTTTTATTAAAGTGCTCCCATTCTTCGTCTAAATCAATCACCAGGGGTTTTATTGGCTGGGTGGAGGTGGAATGAATTTCAGCCTGTTTTTTAGCTGAAGTTTTCTCAACTATCTTTTCTGTAGACTGGGCTGTATCTTTTTCTGACTCCTTACTTTTTCTTCTCCCATTCTGTGATTGTTGTTCTGAGTGCTCTGACTCCCTGGTAGACTTTTCTTGGGATTCTTCTTTAGAATCAACTTTAGAATTTTCTTTGGAACTCCCTTCCAGACTTATGCTGGGAGTTGGCTCCCTTATTGGTTCAATCCACAATTGGTCCAATGGGACCTTTAACAGTCTCCTTTCTCTGTATTCATGAAAGGCCTCGAGCTCTCCTAGGTCAAAAAGTAGTGATGCCATGTGCTTCACTTCTGTGAATGTCTCTTTCTGTAAGAAGATGTCATCAAATGCATCTTTCTCATGAATGAATACCTTCACTTTTACCATAGTAGTAAAGTCTTTGGTAGTGCCAAATGGGTCATACTGCCTTCCTAGGAATTTAGGTAATTGTAGAGATAACACGATCTCTGCTTCTTTAAATGCATGCCCCACATTGTGTAGTGAAAATGCTCCACACTGCAAAGGGAATGTAGGCCAAATGACCTTTTTTACTTCCTTTAATGCTTTGCTTAGCCCACCCTCACTAGCTGTTTGATGGGCTATCTCTCTGGCCATCAATTTTTCCGAAACATAGTATGGGAGGACATGTGGTGAGGTAATGCTACCAAATACCCTGATATACATGAATGTTTCCTCTCCAAACCATCTGGCCACTAGGAGGATATCTACCTCGGCTTCCTTGGAAAACCTAGGGGCGTCTCGGTTGTAAACCTATTTGTGGATAGGGAGCATGACTCCATGACAAATTTTGTAAAAATGTGGGTGAAACTGAGATTCCCACATGTCTTTATGGTATATATGAATGGGAAGTGGATCTTGGACAGTCCACTTCCATCCCATGACAAGAAATTTTGAACCAAAACAAATTGCATCCATCACATAGGCACTCATAAAAAATGGAGGGTAAACCCTCGTTAAGACACTCCTTTTCCTTTATAAACGATTATTTCCTTCGCTAAATTATCAGACAAAATTTGGGCCCAATTCATTATAGTTGTGTTTACGGCTGCATCTATTAATGGTAGCCATTCTTGGGAAAATTTAGTGCTATCGGGCTTGCCAAACATCCTACATAGCATGGCTGCTGCAAAACTATGAGGGGGAGAAATAGACGCAGTAGAGTACATACTGTTTTTGTCCTTTTTTATTTTGCCCTCATTATTTGACCAGGTCTAGGTGCAATCTGCTGGGTCCTCGTTCTCTTTGGCAAACTTCTCAATGAACTGTTTGTTGTAGATGACTTGTGGCTCTGGTAGGTGGTACATAAGCCGTAGGTTGTCTGGTGAAAAAGATCCCATAACCTCTTGGCTTCTGGTCCTGAATTCTCTGTCTGAGATATCAGCCTCATCAATAACCCATTTAACCATATCTGTATAAGGGATTATCTTTGGGCACGCAGCTATGCGATGCAAAAATGAGCATGCCGTCTAAAAAATGGAGGCATCTGAGGAATCATGACCGTCAACTGTGATCTTTGTTTCCAGAAGTCTTGGTTCCTCTTCTTCTAATATATTATACATGGTTTCCCACGTAGAGGTTCCTCCATATTTGCCTCATGTAGTATCTGAAAATAGAGGAGTCATTTCTGATTTCTCAGACGCGACTTCCTTACCTTTCTTCACCATCACTCCCAAATATTTTTTCAGTGGATTGTTCCTAAACGTGGAGAAAAACAACAAGTATTGGATATAGAGAGATAATAATGAATGTGAACTCAAATAATACAGACAACTTGTAAAGGTGATAAAAAGGAGTTTTATTTAAACACAAGTAAGAAGATATCATATCACGTTGAATGGCATTTCACACATAAATGCCATTAAGCTTCACTAAATGCCCACTAATGTTTCGTTATCTCTTAGGGTCCGCATCGCAAGTAGGGAAGAAAGCCTCTAGGGTGGCGATCCTTTGAATTGCGATAATGCCAATTTTTCGATTTGTGAAGCAATATTGCAGATCGCATTATATCGTCTCTTATGTTTCTGTGAGATGCGAGATGCGAGATGCAAGCTGGTTGTTATTATTTCTAAGACATATCTCATTTGTTAGGTCTTCTATGTAAAGATCTTTTTACTAAGCGGCAGACCTAAAACATTTGTTTGTAATGTATGTCAGGAGTGGGTCCGGATCTCGATCGCATTTCTCAATTTCGACGGGCGGTAAGTTTGCTGTGTTATTTTAAATGCTCGAAATGCGACGCGGTAAGGGAAATGATGCGATCACAATTTTGCATTTCGCTTGCTTTTGGGGTAACTTATTAAGGTGTGCATTCTACGAATAGTGATATGCGATGCGAGACTTAGTTTTGATGAGAAATACCTAAGGACCTATTTTATATAAGAAACTTAGTAGTTTCAAAGCGTTTTAGCACGAAGTCTTTCTTTGATTGCTTTTTGCTAGATTTGGTGGGTTAGCAAGGCTTTCAATCATGCTAAATCATGCAATATGCGGGAAAGGAAAGCATTTACTAGTTCTTTTTGAAAAGGGGTTTGATTGATATCTTGTTTTATTCCAAAAATTAATAAAGAAAATGCCTAAATGCTAAACTTATTTTTGGAAATATTTTTTAAAGGGTCCCCATTTATTAATGTAATATTGACTACTACTATTAAAAAATGGGGGGTTGTTGAATAGCACAACAATTGGCGATTCACTTGGAAGAACCAGTTATCTCTGAGAGTTTTTTGAAATTTCTAAAACTTCCAAAATAAAGATGATTTAGAAAATAAAATTTACATGAAATATAAGATAAGTCATACTGCTCTTTGAATATTTAAACAATATCTACTTAATTATCATCCTTTTGATTATCCTCAACTCATAAGAAAGTTACTTTGTCTACATCAGTCATTACTTGGTTTTAAAGATAAAAACAAGGAGGCTCTTCTCAGATCAGTTTTTGGTATACTTAGTTGTCATAGGTAGAGCCTCTGCTGCCAGCAGGCATTCATAGCCTTGACAGGGTTACCTTTTAGCCAGAAATGATTCAGTATCCCACCTTGGTCAGAATGCAATTTTAAAGATAAGCTTGGGTTTATATACTTACTGCCTTTTTATTTTCTGAAATAATTCTTTTTCTTCAACTTTTTATCTTTTAACCCTTAAAGGACAATGTCTTGGTTTAGTGACCAAAATTTACAATGTCATTCACTTGATTTATAACTTAACTGAACAAGATGGCTTTTAATGAGACCCTTTGTCTTTTGATACAATCTTAAGCCATTACCCTATTTTGATATGCAGTATTGGTAATGTTAGCTAGTTATAACCTTATGATCATGGTAAGCCGGCTCTTGATGACACCTCTTATCCTTTAAGTTTAAGTTTATTTTAGAATTACACTATAAAAATGAAAGCTGATTAGGTGGGGAGAATCATTGGATCCTTAAGAGCTTCTGGATGATAATTATAGAGTTTGAAGATGTTTTCCTATAGAGAGACTTTGCTTTGTTATTGATACTTTTCTTGACTGATGTAGAGGAAGGATTTCTTTCTAAAGTTAAGTTTCATCACAGATCAAATAATTTTGGCAGAGGACAGGTAATTTTAGAGCAATAGAACTTTAATCTATGTTTCATGTGTGAAGATCATTTTCATAACAGTCTTTACTTATACAAGTGAAAAGTCAAAAATAAAAAGAGACTATCATTTGTAAAGCCAAAAGTAAATGTTTTTCAACTTGTATTATTCTTTCTAGAAAAATAAAATAAAGGCAATAATATATAGTGAATAGAAGAGATAATCTTCTATGGAAAATATTTCTTTAAGATCTGCCCATTAACATGTAGAGATTCTCTCTTGCCTGATAAATCTTGCAATAAGAAGGTTGATGGGCCTATTTGTTCAACAATCTGAAACGGGCCAAACCACATTTTTTGGAACTTGGTATGCTTACTTTTTCCTCGTGAGATTTATCCCATTTTAATACTAGGTCTCTGAGTTGAAATGATTTTGAACTTACAAAATGTGAATCAAAGGAAGCTTTGACTAACTATTGATGATGTGCATGTGAGATTTTGGCTTTTTCCCTTTCCCCTTAGAGCTTAAGGATTTGTAACTGTCTAACTTGCATAGAAGAGGAGGGAGTTTCTTCAATGAACTGAACTAAGGCTAAAGAGGGAATAAATACATTTGTAGGTAAGACAACTTCTTTCCCATAGACCAAATTAAAAGGAGAAGTGCCAATGGAGGCTTTCTGAGTTATTCGATCTGCCCACAGAGCAAATATCAAAGACTTATGCCAGTTCTTTTGACTTTGGTCAACAATTCATTTAATAATCCTTATGAGATTTTTGTTTGTAGATTCAGCTAACCCATTTCCCTGTGGATAATAGTTAGTAGAGTACTTAAGCTTAAAACCTCTTTTGAGAGAAATTTTTTTTGTAGCATTTCCTGAAAAATAAGACGCGTTATCAAACACTAGAGCAGATGGTAGACCAAATCTGGTAATGATAAATTTATCAATGAATTCAATGATGTCAGAATTGGCTACCTTGAGTGGAATTGCTTCCACCCATTTTGTAAAGTAATCAGTTGTTGTAAGGATGTATCTATGCTTCTTAAAAGAATGAGGAACGATCTCACCTATCATGTCCAATCCCCATTGCTCAAAAGGTTTTTCGATATTGACTGGCTGTAACGGTAATGCAGGTTTTCTTTGTCTCCTAGCAGCTATCTAACAAAATTTACATCTCCTTACATAACTGTGTGTATCTTTGAATAATGTTGGCCAGTAATAGTCAGCATGCAGGATTTTATGTGCGGTGGTATCTCCTCCATAATGTCCACCAACTGGTCCATCATAAAGTTCCTGCAACACCTTATCTGCCTTAGATTTTTCAAGACATCTAAGTAAAATAGAATCATAATTTATTCTAAATAGAACATCATTGATGATTTGATATTATCTAGATTTTAGCCTCAAGGCCCTTCTCTTCTTGTAGTTTAATTGCGTTGGGGCATATCCATTTTTTAAGTAAAATATGATATCAACATATCTTGACTCAATGTTGTTAAGGCTTACCTCATAGACTTGTACATCATTACCTGAGTCTTGTAGTGTTGATAGATTAGATGCTCCTGCTAACATCCTGCAAAAACCTTGACCTTTTATAATTTTTTCTGGTCTGATTTCAATGTAATATTCTTGTAGAGTTGTTACCCAATTTTCTCTCTTCTCACCTACATCCCTTTGTATTAACAAATTTCTCACTGCTGAGAATGGCACTATTACTTTGGTGTGGGTTTTGAGGATAAAGGGTTTGAAGTGTTTTATTGATTTGAAAACAGTAAAAGCTTGTTTTTCAACATCTAAGTAATTCAATTCATCCCCTTGCAAATTGGAGCCAAAGAAAGAGATTGGGGCTTCAACTTTTTCTTCACCGACTTGTGTCAATATGAATGCATATGATTTATCGGAAGCAAAAGTGTATAAAATGAAATGATTTGAAAAATTCAGAGTTGCTAAGGATGGAGCATTTATGATTGCTTGTTTAGTCAAGTTAAAAGCTTCATGTTCTGAGTGTCCCCATTCAAACAAATAATTTTTCTTTATCATAGATTGAAGAGGTAAAACAATTTGTGAGAAGTCAGGGACAAATCTTTTAACAAAATTTATTTGACCTAGGAAAGATTGCATTGATTTTTTGTTATGAGGTAAAGGTATTTCATAAATTTCTCTTAGTCTGTCAGGGTCTATGTGAATCCCTACTTTGGACACAATGAATCCAAGGAGCTTTCCTTCACTTAATGCGAAGAAAGATTTCTGAGGGTTAAGAGAAATTCCATACCTTTGGCAACCCTCAAAGATTTGTTTTAAATCTCTTAGATGATTGCTGCGCTTTTTGCAATATACAATTATATCATCTAAGTAGGTAACTACTGATTTGTTTACCAAACCTTTGAAGTATATGTCCATTGATCTCTAGAAAGTAGCACTAACATTAATCAGTCCAAATGGCTTCTTTTGATAAGCACAAGTGCCCCATTTTGTTCTGAATGTAGTTTTCAGCTGGTCATCTGGATGTACTAGGATCTGATTATAACCTGAGAATCCATCCAGGAAAGACATTAGTTTTGATCTTGCAACTGATTGCAATATCTATTCCATATGAGGTAATGGGAAATTGTCCTTTTGACAAGCTTTGTTGAGGTTGCGGAAGTCTATACATATCTGAATATCGTTGTTCTTCTTTCTGACTGGGACAAGATTGGAGACCCACCGGGAATGTTTGACAGGAAAAATAATATTGGCTTTCCGTAGTTGGTTTAATTCATATTTAATCTAGTTTTCTAAATTAGGATGTATTTTCCTTAATTTCTACTGAACAAGCTTCTCATCGGACGTCATGGGGATAGTATGTTGAATAATAGAAGTGTCGTATGTTTTAATATCTTCATAGTTCCATGTGAAGACATTCTTGTATTTCTTCAACAACCGTGTAGTGGATGACTTTTCATCTGATGTAAGTCTGAGGCCTAAATTAATATTTTGAGGTTTCAGGTCAGTTCCAAGGTTAATCAATTCAAAACTTAGAGTTGAACTCTGAAGTTTTGAATTGGTGGGCTTTTAAAATCTATCTTTGAGGTCATATAAATCTTCCAACTTAACTACATGCTTTGCTATAACATTATTGGCTATTTCTTGTTTAAGTTAGTTATCATGCTAGTCTTCATCAACTATCTAGTCATCATAAGAGCCTTCTGATGTCAAAAATCTTATGATATCTGGGTCGTTATTAAAGACTCTCTAGTTGGTGATATTATCGAGAATAGAAGGCCTAAAATTAAATTCAATAGAAAAGCGATTAGGGCTATAATCTTCTGGTGGAATAAGCTTGGAAGCGACATTAGCTAGGAGATCGGCACTTGCATTTTGGAGTCTTGGAATAGGGGAAATATTAAACGCTGTAAAGTGGGAAGTTAGGTCTTGGACTAATGACTGGTAGTGTTTCAAATGTCCTGATAGACAGTGTATAGTATTTCTTACCTGCTTAATCAAAATTTCTGAATCTCCAATACTTGGAGGTGTTTGATATTAAGGACAATGGCTTTATACAAACCTTGAATTAGTGCTTCATATTCAACAGTGCTGTTTGTAGAATTAAATTCAAGTCTGCACGCTAACATAATCTTTCCCCTTCTGGGCTAACTAATATGCATCCTGCTCCTGCTCCATCATTGG
The DNA here is from genome assembly GCA_031772625.1 of Pinus tabuliformis. Classification (NCBI taxonomy): domain Eukaryota; kingdom Viridiplantae; phylum Streptophyta; class Pinopsida; order Pinales; family Pinaceae; genus Pinus; species Pinus tabuliformis. Next base: position 1,171,632,965 of record CM062807.1, read on the forward strand.
ATTTAGATCCATCAAAAAATAATTTCCAAAATAAAGAGGTAACTACATGTTTATCTACAAAATTTACGCACTTAGAAGTGTCTATTTGGGAAAAATTTTCGACTTGAGATACAATAGAGTTTTCCATGAAAGGTGAAGTGTAAGAATTGAAATTTCCTAGAAATGATTCCACTGAGTAGTTTTCGATGATATTTTTGCTATACACGACTGGTTCATTTTCTCCTTCTAGCTCTATGACTATGTACTTTTGATGTTTTTCACAATCAACCCTTATTTTATTTGGCTTTCCATTATAGGGAAGCCACATGTGAGACCAGTCAGTTGCAAAATAACCATGAAGTTTCTCTGACTAGTCTCTACTAAGGATTAAGCCATAGAACTCAGGAATATCATCCACAAGAATGTCAATGACTTGAAAAACTTTAGGGTTTGACAAAAGTCTGATGATTACTTGATTAAGTTCCCCAACAACTTCAACTTGAGATCGATCTAACTGTACTATACGTATAACAGATTTTTGGGGCTGAACATTCAACTTTGCACAAACTATTCTAGGTAAGATGTTAGATGAAGCTCCTGAATCAACTAAATAGTTGTGTAAATTCTTATTAAAAACTTCAAAAGTAAGGAGGAATGGAGGAGTATGAGATTTATATCTTCCTCCAATCAGAGCGATGTCGGTTGGATCAATTTTATTTAAAGAGGTGCTAGGGGGTCTTCCCATTTCTTGGGCAGATTGTGAAATCACAGCAGCAAGAAGAGGTGCAGTAGGTATTGCTTTGAGTTCTTTAAGGAGTAGCTTTTGCTGATGTTTCAATTTTCTAAGCTCATGAAAGGTGATGTTTTCCCTAGTCTTCTTCATATCATCAACAATATTATATTCCATTTCAACAGAAACTATCAGGGTTTTAGATGAAGGTGAAGAATCTAATTGAGAAGGAGTGATTTGAGTGGATTTTAGTGAAGACTTCTTACCTGTTGTTTTGTCCCTGGGAGGTGGCATTAGAGCCTTCTACTTTGGAATTATTTATGGAAAATCAACATGGTTTTTACTTTGGGTGGCAACAGGAAATGTTTCTTGAGTTTCTTCATTGGGAAGAATAAAATCCCACATTCCTTGCAACTCTGCCACTTCTTCATCATCTATTTGTTCTTTGTTTGCTTAAACTTCATATTCCTCTCCATCTGATTTTGCATTTGATATAGCATTTGAAGGTTTAGCATCAGCAGGGGAATTCCTCTTAAATGGTCTAAAAGATTTCATAGAGGAAGTCTCTGCTACCTGTTTTTTGATATCAACCATTTCGTTAAACATGGTTTTGAGGAATTTTCTTAAACCTTCAAGATCAAAAAGATCTTTAGGTGGTTTCTTCTTGGAGTCATCCCTAAAATTCACTTTCTTAGATTTTCGTTCTTCTAATCGTTTTTATTTTCTATAGCTAGAATGTGTTTTTCTACAGCTATTGCCTCTTTCATATTTTCTGCCAAAGTCGGTTTGGCAACTCTATCAATGAAAATAGTTGTGTTTGAAGGGAGAGCAGAAATATACCACTCATTTTGGCTCTCATCGCTAGGCTTAGACGCCATTGGTATATTATTCAATAATTTATTGAAGCGAGAACTGAAGTCTTTAATGGGTTCTTTGGGTTGGGCTTTCAAATTTGAGAGATCATTGATTAGGGTAGCTGTGGATCTATCTTCTCCAAATTTAGGTAAGAATTTCTCTTGAAAAGCATCCCAACTATTAATAGAACCTGATGGTAATGAGAACTACCATGATCCTGCTGCTCCTTGTAAAGTCTATGGAAATAATCTTACAACTGCATCTTCTTCTACTGCTTCAATCAAGTTAATGGACAACATGAAATTGTTTATATGTTCCTCACCAAGTAGACCATTATCAAGATCGAATTTTGGTAACCATTTCTCTAGATGAGCTAGCAATTGATGTAAAGGCCCAACCATCCTAAGAACTCATGGGCTTGTCCATGGCCTCAGAGGATTCTATGTCATTGCTGGTATGTGAGTAGGAGGTCTAGTAGTGGTTGAAGGTGATTGGGTAGAAGAGGATGTAGTTTCTGTACTTGTGTGAATCACGATATGGAGTGGCAAGGCAAAAGATTGACCTTGTGATGGTATGGATGGAATGAATGAAGATGAAGATTGTGTCGATTAGAGAACCTTGCTATGAGATTTAGATGGTGTTTTCTTAGCTTTCTTACGGCTTGGAAGAGGGAATTTGAATAGTGGGATTCCAAGTTTTTCACTTTGTGCTCTAGTTAACCATTGAGATGGGGTAAACTGAGAGGTAACACTATCTTTGGATAATTCAGATTATTCTTGAGATAATGAAATCCCCTGTAATTTATGAATCAAGGATTGGACTTTAGGGGCTTTAGTAGAAGAAGAATGATTTGTCTTCTTTGATATTTCAGCAGTGGTTTCTATTGTTTTCTTTGCAACTTCTCGCTTAGGATCAGAAGATTTGGAATGCAATCAAGAAGTTGGAGGTGATGGTGAGGGAGTTTTACTCTTAGAATGGTCTGTTGATTTGAATTTACTTTCCATTCATAGCCAGGCCCTCCTTCTAGCACCAAAATGTTGAAGCCTCGAAAATCATTGCCTACAACATGGGGGAAAACCACTCGGTCCGGACCTTGGTTGGCAGTTCCTTTTCTGTTTAGTGTAGTGGCTCTGATTGAGGATAATGGGACCAATTTCCCAATATAATTTATGATTGTTATAATGGGGTGATATGTGATATTTAGGAGGGGGTTTGACGATGCGCTCTGCTAGGGTTTGCAGACGCTGCCACAGCAGGACCTGACCAGAGATCGCTGCACGAGTCGGCGTGGTCGAGACTGAAGACGGCAGGGCAAGAAAGAGACCCGGGCAGGAAGGTCAGACCCGATTAAAGATTGTTTAACCTACTGGACTAGGACCTCAACAGAGAGTCAAGCACTGAGGGGCAATGGCAGCCCCGATGGGGGGGGGAGAGATCCCCTCCTTCAAGAATGTAGTAACTGGGGAGAGCAGTGGGAACGGAATGAGGAACAACCAAACGGACACCCAGGCCCCAGTCATGGGGAATCTTTGGCAGAAAAGGATGAAAGGGCAATGTGTTCCGCGGGCTCAAAAAAAACCAAGATATGTTATACCTTTCAATAAGCTGGAGGAATACAATAGCTATATGAAAGACCACGCCCTGATATGCAAATTCATTGGCTACTGGCCTTCGGAGAAGGAGTTATACCGATGGATTGACCAGAAATGGAAACCTCGAGGCCATATCGATCTCAAACTGGGGGCCAAGGGGTTTTTTACAGCCATCTTCACGAACGTGGAAGACAAGAACAGGGTCTTCGAAGAAGGGCCCTATTTTTTGAATAATGCCGGACTATTCATGAAATACTGGGAGGAACGATATAGCCCAGAAAAGGAAAAGCTGCTGGAGGCACCTATCTGGGTCAGACTCTTTGGCTTGCCCGACGAATTCTGGGATCCTGAAATATTGGAAGGAATAGGTAACTCAATCGGAAAGTTTGTTAAAATTGCAGAGGCTACAAAACGAGGTAAATATAACTCTTTTGCAAGAATCTGTGTCTACATGAACCTGGCAGAACCTATTCCTGACAGTGTTGAGGTCGAATATCATGATGAGGTTTGGCAACAACCATTAGATTACGAGCACATTCCCTTTAGATGTCGTAACTGTCACGAATACGGTCATCTATACAGACAATGTCCGTTAAATAATGAAGAGGACCGAAAGAAAAGTCAGGAGGCAGGGGCTGGAGGTTTCCAGCAGGTTACAAGAAGAAGAAGACAAAATAAAGAAGGCCCTAAATCGCAATCTCAAGAGAAACCTGCTCCAATGACAAGCCCAAACAAATTCCAGGTACTACAGGAGGGTGATGAGGATTACGAAATAAATTTAGAAGATGACGAGGATCCTGGGAACATCCCGATGGAAATCACAGGGGAGGACAAAGAAAAGGAAATGAACCCAGAGAAAATCGAGAGAGATCGATCAGAAGAGCAGATGGAAGACTCCACATTCCAATCACACATGGAAGTGGAGCACCAGACAGAAAATGCGGTTGAAGAGGAGAGAATAATGAGAAGGCTTCTTCAAGAATGGAAATACCTTGACAGCAGATTCATCCCGGAAAAACAAAAGCAGCTATATAAGGAAGTATTTCAGAAATATAAGGAGAAGATAGGAGAGCATATAGTCAAGCAGATGACGACCGGAAATGATCAGGGGACAGGAGCAGTGGGAATGGACAGCTCTGGCAAAAACAGCCGGAAGAGAGGCCGTAAAACATTGAACGAAACAATCCAGACGGTGGGAGAGGAGTTGATCAATTCAGGTAAAGTGATACCTCTGTCAGAGGTTTTTTTCCCTTCTTACCAAAAGTTATAAATGATTGTTATAAGCTGGAATATAAGGGGTTTAAATAGTAAGGGTAAACAAAGATATTTGAAGGACAAGTTAAAAGGAGAGAAACCCAGCATTATGATTCTGCAGGAGACTAAAATATCGATGCAACAGCTTGAGGGTATTTTAGAAAAAAATAATCTTCATTATGAGGTGATGGGGTTGGATGCTATTGGATCTGCAGGAGGTATAGCGATTTTATGGAACCCCAATGATATTATCATGGATCGGTGGACTAGTATGAGTAGAATCCTTACTGGCCAGGGTAGGATAGTGGGAACCAAAGAGCAGGTTGTTGTTTCAGGGGTTTATGGACCCCCCTCTGTAGGGGAAAAAGCAAACTTCATAGCAAGCATGAAAGTCATTCGCAGATTATATCCTGAAGCTGCCTGGATCATAGGGGGGGATTTTAATTTAATCAGATCCTTGGATGAGAAAAAAGGAGTGAGGAAGGGGGATCAAATCATGGATAGATTCAATGAGGTGATAGAGGAATTAAGACTTGTTGACATCCAAACTATCAATGGGGTATTCACCTGGAATAACAGGAGAGGCGGCAAAAATCAAATTGCTTCTAGGCTGGACAGATTCTTAATTTCAGAAGCTATCATGAACAAAGACATTTTTGTAGAGGCAAAGATTATTCCCTCCATGGGATCGGATCACTGGCCGATTAGATTAGAAATTGACATCAAAAAGAATCGTGGGAGGAGACCTTTCCGATTTGAATCCTTTTGGTTGAGAGACCCCGAATTCATCAAGAAAATCGAGGAATGGTGGAGTCAATCTTCTGTGCAGGGTAGGGGACGAATGCAAACGTTCCAATTAAAACTAAAAGAGCTGAAAGGCAAAATTAAAAAGTGGAACAAAGAAGAGTTTGGTAACATCCTTGAGGATAAGCAAAAATTAGAAGGAGAAATGGAAAGCATTCAACAGAAGATGATATTAGAAGGCAGGACAGAGGATAGCATTAACAAAGAAGGGATCATCCTTGGGAAATTGGAAGAAAGACGAAAACAGGAGGAGGTGCTATGGCGTCAAAAATCCCGGATAAAATGGTTAAGAGAGGGTGAACGTAATACGAAATTCTTCCACCAGGCAATGATTAAGCATAGACAAAGGAATAGAATCCTCTCCATCAAGGATAAGAATGGAAGGAGAGCTGTGGAGCAAGAGGAGATCGAGCAGATACTGGTGGAACACCACAAAGAGATCCTATCGGAACCGCAGATCGATAGATCTAGAGCTATACAGGAAATCTGCTCGGCCATTCCCAGCCTTGTCACTGAAGATCAAAACAAGGCTCTAATGCGAGCTGTGACTCTCGAGGAGGTAGAGGAGACGGTGAAAGCAATGAAAAAGGGGACAGCCCCGGGACCAGATGGCTTCACAGTTGATTTTTACCAGGCAGGTTGGCATTTCTTGGGGGGAGAAATCCTTGATCTGGTTGAAGAATCAAGAAGGAACCAAAAGGTATGGCCGGCTCTCAACTCTACTTTCTTTGCCTTAATTCCCAAGGGTGAAAATCTTGAAGATGCTAATGGCTTTAGACCAATAGCGCTGTGTAATGTAATTTACAAGATTGTTACGTCCCTGATAGCTAAGAGACTTAAACCCCTTCTAGACCAGCTCATATCCTCAGAACAAACTGGCTTCGTGGAAGGAAGACAGATCCTTGATGGCCTTGTCGCAACCCAAGAAGTTTTGCACTCTCTCAAGGATAGGAAGCGTAAGGGCATGCTGATCAAGCTCGACTTGTCCAAAGCTTTTGATAGATTAAATTGGAAGTACCTGGGAAAAGTTTTAGAGAGTTTTGGGTTTAATAAGAGATGGATTGCTTGGGTTCACAGCCTGATCTCCTCTCCAAATTTTTCTATTTTGGTTAATGGCACTCCATCCAAAACCTTCAACGCCTCCCGGGGGATTAGACAAGGGGACCCTTTATCCCCTTTTCTATTCATTCTTGCTGCTGAAGGATTGAGTCGGTACATCAAACAAGAAAAAGATGCAAACAGATTGAAGGGTCTCAGACTATGGGGGAATGCTCTGCCCTTAACCCACCAACAATTCGTTGATGACATTATGCTGTTTGGGGAACCAACTGTCAAAGAAGTTAGACATCTCAAAAAAATCCTAGATTTATTCGCAGAGGCATCAGGCTTGGTAATCAACAGGGACAAATCCTGCATCTTCATCTTCAACACAACAGATCAGGTTAGAAACCATCTTACCAGATTATTGGGCTTCCGCAGAGGGGATCTTCCTACGAAGTATTTAGGCAATCTTTTGGACCTTACCACTAAAAAGGTGAAAAACTGGCAGGGGATCTTGGATAAACTGAATGCTAAGATAGCGAACTGGGCCTTCAGAACTCTAAATATTGCCGGCAGAATTGTCTTGGTGAAATCTGTTCTGCAAGCCATCCCTATTTATTCTCTTTCGATTATGGCTGCTCCTCTGGGGGTTTGTGCTAAAATCAGAGAGATCATCAGGAATTTTATATGGAGAGGCTCTGATCAGAAAAAGAAGTGGGCTCTTGTTTCTTGGGAACAGTTAACAAAGAGAAAGGAGAGAGGCGGATTGGGGCTGAGAGACCCTGAAACTCTCAATAGGGTCCTGGGAGCCAAGTTGTGGTGGAGGTGGCTCCGGGGGGGCAATGATCTGTGGAAAAAGATATGGAAGACCAAATATAACATGCCTGATTCAACGTTAGAGATCCTAAGGCATCGGGTAACGCCTAAAGGGTCTTCCATTTGGGACTTGGCTCGCCAGAACCGGGACCTGGTGGAACAACAAGCTTTCTGGGAGATCCGGGGAGGAGCAGAGGCAAACTTTTGGGACGATAGGTGGCAGCAGAGGGAAAGACTGAGTAGAATCCCAGATCTTCAACAAATCCGAGCCAAAATAGAAGGAAATAAGACTTGTGTTAGAGACTATTGGAAAGCCCAACCGGCGGAAGGAGGGTGGCGAGCTTGGATAGATCCAATGGATTGGGACAGAGAGATTGATCAAGATACGCAAGACAATTACAAAAAAGAAATTGGGTCCAGGAAAATTAGAGCTCGGGAAGGCCAAGACATCCTGAGGTGGGGAAACACCACGAAAGGCCTGTTTACCACCAAAGAAGCCTATTATTTAAGTGACTCTCAGAATGGGGAGGTGGAAAACCTTGAGTGGAAAGTTGTCTGGGAAAGCAAGTGGTGGCCAAAAGTTTCCATGTTCATGTGGCTGGCTGCAAAAAATAAGATTCTCACCTGGGATAGAATCCAGAAGAAAGGTTTTAATGGGCCATCGATATGCTGTCTTTGCAAGAAGGAGGGGGAAACCAGAGATCATCTCCTAATTAAATGTCAGTATTCCAAGAAACTGTGGGTGAACATTAAGCGAACCTTCAACAAACCTGGATTTGTCATCAGTGATTTCAATGAAGTGGTCTTCAACTGGAACAAGGAGGTCTTACAATGCAAGGTCGTGAAAAGAGCCTGGAGCCTTCTGCCGGGATTTGTCATGTGGATGCTCTGGAAAGAGAGAAACCGGAGGATCTTCCAGAATCTGTCAACGGATCAAGAGACTACCTGGATAAAAGCTGTAGAGCTCATGCGGGAAACAGTCCTTGTGGAAAGGTGGTACGAGGACGATTGGAAGGCCAATCAAGAAGAACAAGAAATTTTGACTAAGTTAAACTTAAAGATGGAGATGGTTCAACACAAACTCACTGTCCCTCAGGACATGAGGAGCCAGAGCCCTGACAAATTCAGCTTTCCCAGGGATGCCTTCGTTAAATTAAATTTTGATGGGGCTTCGAAAGGAAACCCAGGGGAGGCAGGCTTCGGAGGCATATTCAGAGACAATAACAAGCAAGTCAGATGGATATATGCAGAAGGCGGAGGGGAGATGACCAACAATGAAGCGGAATTTTGGGCCCTCCATCAAGGTCTAACGATTGCAGTTAGAAATGGTTACTCTAACCTGGAGATCACAGGTGATTCTCAGATTGCCGTGGACATGGTAAAGAAATTAAATAATGGTAAGAGTTGGGAAAAAGCCACCTGCAGTTGGCGTACCGCGGGGATTGTTCAGGACATTGAAGTTCTCTTAAAAAAACTGGAGTATAAGGTAGTAAAGCATGTTCGCAGGGCAGGTAACCAGGCAGCTGATTACCTGGCCAATTGGGGCAGCAGAGGGCGGGGTAACCGGTTGGACCAACAATGGAGGGCTGTGTGTGGCCGAAGCGAGTGGAAAGAGTTAGCCGGGATCATCAAAGCAGATTATGACCAAGCCACATAAGCACCTTGTCGGATCAATGAGTTGGCATGGACTAAAGAAGTGGAGATCCCATGGTTGGATTAAAGAGCAAATGACGAATTGCAGTGTAATTATGGTTGAGTGCAGAGGTGTACGGTGGCAGTATGAGAAGGTAATGGCACTCGTTTTTGCCCAAAGTGCGATCATTAACCTTTGCATTTGTAGTGGAGAGGGTGGTGGGCTGTCAGAAGCCTCGATCGCAAACATAAATCATGATATAACCACCATTAAGGATGTCAGCCGTGCTGTTAACTGGCGGCATTCGATCGCCGGTGATAAACGGGATCAGGAGGTAATCATCTCCACTTATATTAAGATCGGGGAAGAGACTCGGACTCCTGTTTGTATTCAAATTAGGAGAGGTGCGAGTAAGACGCTGGTGAGTTATCTGGCTGGGTCCGAGAGTGCAGAGTACCGGGGACTGCCCAGTAAAGTGAGACAAATTAATATGGAGACCAGGCAGCGGATCAAGAGGGCCGAAGAATACCAAAGGATGGCGGCAGAGGCGCAGAATCAGAAAGGGAAAGGAATTGCCCAGGACAGCCCTTCGACGGAAATTTGGGAAGTCGAAGATGAGTCGGAGGAGGAAATTCCCCTTGGCGGAGAAGAAGGGTGGTCAGTCCCGAGGAAAAGGATGGCTGTTGAGGGCCAGCCCCAGCAGTGCGATGGGTTCGGTGAGACAAGCGGGAAGAAGGGTCGGCGCCCGGGGTTGAGGAACAGTGCTACCACCCCTGTCCAGGATACGGAGGGCAGCAGGAAAATAGGTTTGGGCCCGCGGAAGAGGGTCCAGGGGGAAAGTGAAAGGATGGGGCGGAAGCCAAATCCGGAGAAAAAGACCCGGCTGACGGTGAATTACAGACTTAAACGGGCGGAAAGGGCGTTCCGGAAGGAGTCTGATCCCGCGGTCCGTAGAGTGATGCAGTTTTTGGAGGAGGAAGCCCTCCAGAACCAGTCTGATGATGAGATGGAAGATTTGGCCTCCTTGCTCCACGACCCCGGCCATACTAGAGGGCGAATGACGCTTTTCAAACAGTCATTGCACATTTACTGGGTGATGAAAGGTCTCCTGGCGAAGGCGCTTGAACAGGTGGCCCAAGAGATGGTGAGGTTGGCCAAGGGTGACCCGGACCTTCGCAGGGAGCTGAGTTTTATTCGAGTGGCTATGGAGCGTCAGGAGGAGAAGATGGAGGTTCTGCATCAACTGCTGAAAAACATGCAAGGAGCTGATGCGGGAGGCGAGCGTCAGAAACCAGACCTGGATACCGCCTGAGCTAAGCTATGCTGGATAATCTTCATTGTCTTTTTAAGTGTAGTTTTTTGAGAAATGTAGAGGCTGATACTTGCTTATTACAGATGAATAGTATTAGAAAATCTAAGGAATGTCTTGTAATTTTGGCTGAAATTTTGAGACTGCGGGCCTATTATTTTTGGGCAGCCACTAGAAACTATAGGTGGTTTTTTCACCCGGTTTCCCCATGTGGGCGGGTTCTCTGCACTTTTCTGATATGCTGTAAAGTTTTTATTTCCATCGAGTAATAGAATGGGTCCTACCGTAGCTTACAAAAAAAAAAGATATGTGATATTTAGGAGTAATTTTTAAGATAAAAGTAATCTAATCTAAACTAAGAATCACATTTATATATCCTAATTTAAACACTATCTAGCTATGACTATACCCGGGAATAAATTTGAAGTATGCGATCTACAATAATGTCTTAAAGAAATTGGTAATAAAGATCATTCAACTACAATAAGAAATGAAATCGTTTTAACAATAATCATTTCGGATAAATAGTTAGCCGAAACAATTGTGAAAGATATATCGCATAAGAAATTATTCATGTATTCAACATAAAATTTAGGCCATCACCATACAAAAGTGCAATAAATGCTAACCAAGATTCAAACTTTCATACATAAATAACTTGAAGAGAAGTTTTTTTTTAATACATAAGTAAAAAAAAATTACGAGATAAAAGTACCATTTGTAATAGGTCCTGCTCATGTGATTCAACAATATTGATCTACTTCCAATCAAACCAACACCATTTAAGAGGACAAAGGTGCAATTTTAGTAGAAGATGCCAGATAAGATAAAAATATGTTAGGTCCCTATAATACTAGTGATTACCCCATTATTATTGTAGTTGTATCCCTTATTAATATTTTTGTGCCCCTATTGTCCCCATATTTTTATTACTGTGCCCCATAGAATCCCTCTATTGTTATTTTTGTGGCTTTATATTATTATTGTTAGGTCGGCTGGGCTATATTGTGACTCCTTAGACTCCTATATATAGAAAGGAGGTTTTGTCATTTGAATCATCCAATAATTGCTCATTTGTGTAATGTAAAGGAGGTTTCCCCTCGAAGAGGCTGAATTCTAAGGCGTTGATCTCTCTTTTCTATCTTTTTGTGAGCTGGTTTCATAACATTTGGTATCAGAGTTTTGGATTTTAGGGTTTTGCTGCTCCAAAACGGTCATCGTGTAATTTTCTCTATAAATTTTGTTCTAAGACGTTTCAGAAGCGAAAAAAAAAACCCATTTGAGACGAAATTGTACTGAACCTCGAGTCCGAATTTCAGATCTTTTTGCACTATATTTGCGGAGATATGATCTGAGGAAGTTGGTCTTTTGCAGACTCCTAAATTACATTCCAAACATGTGACCTGAGGAATATTGTCATAAATTTCTCTCTGAGCATCGGATTCAAATTTTGTAAGAAGATACAAAAAGAGGATGGACTGTAGTTTCTTGTATATATTTTTCAGAGCCAAAGGTTGAAATAGTAACACGTGGCACTTCATACAAGTTCGCTCTTCTGGAAAGGTCTATAATCAGGTCATCTTGGGAGATTGTGCATAACTCTTCCTTGGAGAATCCAATTTGGATCAGACTGGTGGCATTAGAAAGAGGACATAGAGGGCTACTACAGGTCGCAATTTCAGAACTGGATGATCCAAAATTGCAGAGATACATCAGATTCAATATCGAGCTTCTACAAAGTGAAAAAAGGTGTGTAGTTTTTTTTTTTTAATTTTTGCATAAGCTTGGTTTGAAAAATTAGTTTGAAGGAATTCAAAGGATTATTATCAGTAATTGATGCCCCGAGGAAATAAAATGCAAACACCTAGTAAGCAACCTGAAAGCTCTAGCATGACTCATGAAGAAGAGGAAGAAATGCAACATGATATATCAAAATTACGAGACCAAGTGCAACAAGTGTCACTTGCACAAAAAGCAACAGAATCTAAGATGGATGGTTTAAGGAAAGATGTAGAAGCTAAGATGGATGGTTTAAAGAAAGGTGTAGAAGCTAAGATGGATTGTTTAAAGAAAGGCGTAGAAGCTAAGATGGATGGCATGGAAGCTAAGATGAATGGCATGGACGCTAAAATTGATGGCATGGATGATAAGATGGAAGAATTGAAGATAAATATGAATAAGTTGCTACAAGAAATGGTCACTAATGGTGAAAGGGTAGTAAAGGAAACTCATGATGAGAACAAAAGAAATGTTAATTGTGATTCCATTGACTCTAATGTTGGATCGAAGACCCACCATATTCCAAAAATCGATATGAGGAAGTTTGATGGCAAGGATCTCGCAACATGGATATTATAGATGGAACAATTTTTCGATCTCAATAATGTGCAAAACACACAAAAGGTACGTATTGCAACTTTATATTTGGAACCAAATCAGTTTGTATGGTATCAATGGCTTTTCTCTCGTAAACAAATTATCACTTGGGCAATTTTTACGGAAGAATTGACAGCACATTATGAGGATACAAAAAGCAACACTTTTTTTAGCTAATTGATAAGTCTCAAACAAAAGGGTTCAATAATGGAGCACATTGAGGAGTTCCAAAAATTGGACATAAGGGTAAAAAATATTCCAAAGGATCATAGGATTGATGTGTTCATAGGGACTTTAAAGGATAATATCCAACATGATGTTCGCCTTTGGGAACCAAATTCATTAGAGAAGGCATTCAGGTTAGCAAGAAAAATGGAAAGCAAAATCATGGCAACTAGGAAGCATACCAGTCACAACTATAAAGATGGAAGTGTTGTTACCCCTAGCCTTCCACAACCTATAAGGTTGACACCACAACAATTGGACTAAAAAAGAGTAAAAAGGCTTTGTTACAGTTGTGATAGCAAATACACTAAAGGTCATAAATGTGCTGAGAAGAAATGATTCTACATAGATTGTGAAGAGGAAGAAGAAAAGGAGAAAGAAAGGTCAAAAGAAGAGGATATACTCCAAGAACAAAGCCTAGATAAAGAAGAAATGAATCCGACCATATATTGTAATGCATTGGCTGGAATTACCACTCCTCAAACCATCAAGATAGAAGGACAAATCAAGAAGAAAAAGGTAATAGTGTTGATTGATTCAGGAAGCACCCATAATTTTATTCATTGTAAGGTAGCGAAAGAGTTGAATTGCTTCCTATATCCAGCACCAGAGTGTCAAGTGATGGTTACAAACGGAGGAATGATAAATTACTCTGGAAAGTGCCATAATATCAAGATATCCATGGGAGAATATGTATTGACTAGTCCAATGCTTTCCATTCCGATGGGAGGTGCTGATGTTGTACTAGGAGTCCAATGGCTACAATCCTTGGGTACAATAGCTTTTAATTTTCAAGAACTTTTCATGAAATTCTCTACGGAAGGAAAGGAATTTGAATTAAGGGGTATTGCAGGGAAACCAGGAAAGATAATAAGCTCTAACGGTATGACAAAGCTTCTAAAAAAGGAACAAAGAGGTGTAATTGCACAATTATGTTCGCTAGATGTTTCCACATCAGAATCATCTATTTCTCCAGATCTCCAAAAAGTCTTGAACAATCATTCCAAGGTATTTGAGAATCCCAAAGGTCTCCCACCTATTCGTGATCATGATCATGCTATTCATATGATTCTAGGAAGTGTTCCTGCAAACATTAGGCCGTACAAATATCCCTATGCCCAAAAGAGTGAATTTGAACGTATGGTTGCAGAAATGCTAGAGGCTGGTATAATTCAACCTAGTCAAAGTTCTTTCTCTGCTCCAGTAGTATTGGTGCACAAGAAGGATGGATCATGGCACATGTGTCCAGATTATAGGGAGCTCAACAAGCTCACTATTAAAGATAAGTTTCCCATTCCTGTCATTGATGAATTACTGGATGAATTGCATGGATCAATTTACTTCACCAAGTTGGATCTTCATTCAGGATATCATCAAATCAGAATGAAGACTGAAGACATTCCAAAAATAGCATTTAGAACTCATGAGGGTCATTATGAATTTTTGGTCATGCCTTTTGGCCCTACCAATGCACCTTCTACATTTCATGGTTTGATGAATTCCATTTTCAAACCCTTCCTTAGAAAATTTGTGTTAGTATTTTTTGATGATATACTAATCTACAACAAGTCTTGGAAGGATCATGTTGAACATGTTGACAGGGTGCTACAACTATTGGAGGAGAAACAATTATATGCAAAAAGATCCAAATGTTTCTTTGGAGTACAAGAGTTGGAATATCTGGGTCATATTATATCTCATGAAGGAGTTAAGGTAGACCCTAGCAAAATTAAAGCCATTAAGGAATGGAAAATCCCCACATCCATAAAGCATCTGCGAGGATTTCTCGGGTTGACAGGGTATTATCGCAAGTTTGTTAAGAATTATGGGAGAATAGCAGCACCTCTAACAACATTATTGAAGAAAGATGCATTTTCATGGACTCCAGAAGCAACAAAGGCCTTCGAACATCTTAAAGAGGAAATGTGCCAAGCACCGGTCTTAGCTACACCGGACTTCACAAAAACCTTTATTATGGAATGTGATGCTTCAGGAAATGGAATTGGTGTCGTTTTAATGCGAGATGAAAGACCCATTGCTTTTGAAAGTCATCCAATCAAGGGAAAGTTTTTACACAAAGCTATTTATGAGAAGAAAATGTTGGCAATAATACATGCACTTAAGAAATGGCGACCCTACCTAATGGGAAGACACTTCAAGGTAAAAATGGATCATGATAGGCTTAAATACTTTTTAGAAGAAATATTATCCTCTAAAGAGCAACAAAAGTGGGTCACAAAGATGTTGGGTTATGACTTTGAAATCATCTACAAAAAAGGGAAGCAAAATGTGGTGGCAGATGCACTCTCAAGAAAGGATGAGGATGTGGAAGCATTGTTGTGCGCCATTTCTATTACCCAACCAGATTGGATAAACGAAGAAAGGGAGGAATGGAAGAATGATGAAGAAGTGTGGGCACTTATTCGAAAGTTACAACACGATTCCAGTACATCTGATACATTTAGTTGGCAAAATGATTCGTTATGGTACAAAGATCGCTTATACCTCTGTAAGAATTCGCAACTCAAACAAAAGATTATTATGGAATTGCACACTTGTCCCTTAGGAGGGCACTCGGGATTTTTACAAACTTACCACAGGGTTAAGAACGAATTCTTTTGGGATGGCCTTAAATTGGGTATTCAAAAGTTTGTGGTGGAATGTTTGGTTTGCCAACAAAATAAAGTTGAAACAATTAAGACCCCGAGTCTATTACAACTTTTATCCATTCCAAGCCAACATTAGGAGGAGGTGTTGGCCAGATAAATCGTTCTTGTGGACAAGACTGATCTCCCTAGTATCAATAGATATCTAGCAACAAGTAGGAGAAGCAAATCTACCTTTCTCTAAATATATTGCGATTCATTAATAAAAACTAAGAGGTGTTTTAGACCCTACCTTAAGTCCAATGCTAGTTTGTGGTAGCCATACTTCGATCGTCCAAAAGAGTTTCCTTTTAAGAACCTGCAAGCACAAACAAGCACACATCAAATAACACCTGCATAGCTAATATAATAAATCATATTCATCATGGTGATCAAGGAATCCATGAAATAAACCATAAAACACAGCTTATTGAGAAAAATAAACTTGATTGTATAAACTTTGAAAATAGAATAACTTTACAACCTTTGGTGCCTTGATGTTGTACAAGCACCTCCGAGGGCCTGAAACAGGAATCTCCTCTACTTTGACAAGCCTCACACTCTTCCAAATGAGATCAACAAGGTATGTAATCTTTCCTCACAAAAGCTCAATTAGGAAGACTAAGTTCCAACAAGATTTCACCTCAAAAATCTTCAGCTTTCAACCTCCTCAGTAACCAGCCCAATGCTAAATTTTATAGTGCAAAGGAAGGAGGTTACAGTCCACCTATGAAGGGATAGAGTCCTCCTTCAAAGGGATAAACTCCTCACATCAAGGGGTTAGCTCCTTAAGGTATGGGATGCATGAACCTTAAAGGAGCGAACTTGCCACCTCAAGATTCCTTCTAGAAGCTTCCAGAAATGACTCAAAGTGAGTTTTTAAGAATGTACTTGTGCCTTTTCACTTTTACAGGGGTCCGCACCCATTACACAGAGACAGAGCGGTTAGGTACGCAGGGGACATGACCAGTAGGTGCGGGACCACAGATAATGCTAAGAGAAAGTGTGGAACCAGAGTTTTAGAGACTTTTAAGGCCTTTCTCTTATTTTCAAGGCTTGACATGAAGAACTGAGGTTTAATACTTGAAAAGGAGGAAAATATGAGTGGTGATAGACTCACACAGATTACAGAATGTCATGGTGACAATATCTTGTGCAACAGATTGCCCCCTAAAGTGTGAAGTTTGTAATAGATGAGGATAGCATTTGTCATCTAAGAAGAGTGAAGTACTTTATCATTTCAAGGATCATGCTGTGGACACCCTGGTTGGAACCTATAAAAAACATTCAATACAAAAAATATATATGTAAACATATAATCGCTGAGGTAGGCATTCCCATACTCAGATCGAAACTGACTAGAAAACTAACTAAACTACGCTGATACAAGAATGATTTTGTAATACATCACAAGTATAGACATATGTAGACATAGTATGGGTGCAGCCATCTGTTTATAAATAGTCCACTGTATAATGAATAACAAATTTCCTCGCAGCCTGGATGGTGGAAACTAGATCCAGGGTCTTGATTTCTACTTCCCGAACTAGTACGATTATATCCATGTGAATGAATGTGTCGAAGCCGAACATGGTAGAAACCACTTGATTACCAGTCAATGATGTGAATTGTTAACAAGTGTGAGAGAAACCACCAGTAATGTCAATGGGTCTCAAAGTACTCAGTACAATCCATGAAATGTGAATAGATGAGTTGATGTCGAACATGTCATAAAATCCTTTGATCGAAGGTCAATGATGCAACCTGTCATCGAAGGCGAGAAACCTGCCATTGAGGCATGCAAATTCCATGGTACTGACGATTTCTAGGACATATTTCTAGATAATGAGCTGAAGTCGATAGAAAGCGATCCGTCGTAGGCAAGCCCACAACACGAAATCATAGATCAAGTTTGAAGAAATATATTTGGCAAGGACTATGTTAACTCTTGAATTTGCCTCATGCTGAAGAAGGCAAGGTTCAAGGCAACATCAAACCAAGCTCAACCTTGTAGCTAGCCCTACGAGGACAGGAGAGGGCTCTCTCCGGGTCTATCTCGGCAAAAGGTTTTCAAAGGGGCTGAGATGACCTATAGTGAATGTTGATCTTAGGCTAGTAAAGAGATATGAAATGAGGTTTTAAATAAATGTTTGGTTTTTCTGGGCTGCATGGAGCAAAGAACAGCTTGAATAGAGAAATATAATAAAAAACACAGATTATCTCTTGAGGCAAGATAGGCAAGAAATTAAACATCAAGTTTGAAATAATGTGGAGTGGGTGAACTGTTTGAGAGGTTGACAAGGGCATAGAAGATGAATCCTTGTCAAACAGAAGAAAACATTTAATATGAACACTTCCTCAAGACAGAGAAAATAATTTGAATTCTGCCTTTCTCACTTAAAAGTATTCATTTAGAAACGATTATGAAATGAAATGGAAACACAACAGGCTACATATGAAACAAAGGATGAGACAAATGTTAAATTTCATACCACAAGAATCTCAGGGGTCAGAGCTGCATTTTTTATTAAAATCCCTGTCAAAACTGTGCAATGAGACTCTGTATTTCTCCTCCACCAGCTCTCAGAATTACTCTCTACCCTTTACAAATCATATACAATACAATAAATAAACTATCCTAGGAGAAAACAGATCGACCCAAAACAAGGGCGTTGTTTCACCTGAAGTTACAAAAATAGAGATAGAGTCATCTCTTTATTCTAAAAATAGAAAATCGTTCCCTTTAAAATCCTCTGATGGCCAATAAACTGGAGCGCAGATCCCTTTGAATCATTAACTGAAGTTTCAAATAGGAATCGAATCCTATTCTTCTGTTGTAAATATCTTTGTTTCAAATTAGCCTTTCGATCTATGACTGCCACTTGTTTTTCCTTTATCTTCTAACTTATTAACCAAAATGCTATTTGAATAAAAAACTAATTTTAATAAAAATAGTTTTTTATAGATTAAAATTTCGCCCTTTAATAAATGGAAACAAAGTTCCGTCATCTCCAGCTGTGGTATTTTCCCTTTCATTGGAACCTCTTTAATGCTCACACCTGTATTGCCTATAAAGTGCATATGTTCAAAATGAATGTTTCCAGAACGCGATTCTGTCCTTGCTTGCAAAGATTTCGGTTTTCTTCTATTGCGAGAAGCCATATGTTCGAAAAAGGAACCATAAAATATATATAAACTTAGTAGGATGTGGAAAACTTTGAATACCCAGCGGGTACGTGGCATCCCAGCATGGATTCTCAATGTCATTGAAACGTTTACTCACACGGTCTTCTTTCTACGCACACAGCATTTTATCCTTATATGTTTCCAAAGTGGCAAGCGGCAATTAGTGCAGAGCTAATACTCAGACAATGCAGCGCTTTCCCACAATCCACTGCAATGAATTTTAAAGCCAGTTTCAACATCCCAAATTTCGCACTGAAAGGTCCCAAGAGGCAGAACAAATTGTATCTTTTTCGAACCAGTCGACGGAAGAAACCAATGACTATGTCCGCCCTTGATGCCTCAATGCTGGTGTCTGAATTCGAGATCTTCGATCGACTGCAAGGCTAACATTTTTGCCCCTTGATATTATGAACAGAAGAAGGAACTGAGATAAAAATTCCGCCAATGGGTTTGTCAGTACATAAATCGTGGATCTGTTCTTAGTTTTAGAAACGCCATTGACCTTTGCACCAGATTTAGAAGCCCATGATAGAAACTAACACTCTTTCTGCTTGAGGTGAAAGCATGAAAGCAATAACTAAACAGAAAACCGGAGACAAAAGCGATGCCATTACTTCCAAAGTGGTACCCCACCCCACATAAACATCGAACCTGTAAGCATTTGGAGGCATTTGATACGAAACTGGGTGCAAGACAAATTTTTCTTGGTTCTGTCGCTGTGTGGGTAGCGCCCCTACCCAGTGCGTAGCGCCTGTGTATTTTTACACTGGCCAGTGAGTCTCAATGTGTAGCTCTCACCTCGGTGCGTAGCGCACACCTCCAACGCGTAGTGCACCTTCCAGTTTCCAATTTTGAAAACGAGCTTTCACCCTTTTAACCTGCAATTCGACCAGCACATTCAATATCACAATCAATCATAAAACGAAGGCAAACAGAACATCGCTTTCATAGGTAGTAAAGCACTTTGCGCCCAATCCATCCCTACTGTTATCCTTTTGTGCATCACGTTCAGTACAGCATAATGCATTATGCTGAAGCTTTCTCAATGCAGGACTGCACTCAACCAAATGCACAGAAAGACTTTCCGAAAACTCCTTGAACTTTGCAGCACCCCGAAGAAGGTCAGCCATAAGTGTTCCACGTCCTGGACCCAACTCCACAAGGTTCACGTGCTTTGGTTGGCCCATCTGGTCCCATAAGCACATGCTCCATACTCCAACCAACACAGGAATCTCATATACCATATTGGTCCAAGAAAATTGCATTATTTTAATGCAGAATGCTTTATTATTGAATTCTCGGGGCTTCCTTCTTTTGAAAATTCACAGCCATCGATAGGATCTGCTAAAGGCTCGCTTGATTCAAATGCTCAAATTTCTTACAATCCATTTAAGCCTAAAGAAAAATGTTGTCTATATCGGCTTTCCAGACAAAAATTTTACAGAATAACAATCTCGGTAGGACCACCTACTTACGAGAAATAAACAGGAGCTCCAAGCTTCTTGTTGATTATTGACAAGGCCATGTACCTAGAACCCATACCAACAGGTGCAAGTTCGTCCTTCCCTTCCCAAAAAGGAGCTGGGCCTTCGCCGACTAGCTTCCAATAGCCTGCCTGAAGTGCTTCTGCCTGTTCGTCAGTTGCATTTTGTAGCAATGCCTCCAGACGAAAATTAATACCAAGTGAGCCAAGAAATTGAGACTGTGAAATTGGACCAAAAGCTGCCGCCTCCACTGCCAAGTTCAAATAATAATTCTGAAGTGCATTCTTCAGTCCCTTGCTATTAAACACGAATATGGATTCTCATCTTCAATTTCAAGAGGACAAGATACTCATCCTGCGATAAAGGAAAAATAGATGTGACCAAGACTATACCTGCCATTTCTTCCACGATTTGTTTTACATAAGCAAAATCAACATAGGCACTAAGGTCTGCAGTTCCTGGGTCATCTAAAATATGAACAAATTTGTGCTTCCTTATGGCCTGTAAGCTGTCTGAAACTATTCCATTTTGTCCATAATCAATGATGAGTGCACCACCACCATCTGATGAAATCCTCTTTGCAATATTCTTTGTCAATTCAACAGCCTGAGGGCAAACTTCAACATGCTCCAACTGAGCTATTTCATCTGGAAAAAGGCCCTTAAGGCGCTTAGTTAAGTACAGCTTGCTGGCAGTTGTTGGTTCTCGGGACAACACAAAACGAAAGCCATCAGAGTCTTCTGCAATATCAATGAGCTTTTCAGACCACCCACGAGGAGTTCTCTGGAATTGGTGCACTGGAAGAGCGTCATAAAACTCATGGGCAATAATGATGGTTGGCACTCCTTGAGGAACTTGTTCCAAATCAGCATGCCAAGAAACTGGAGCTCCAGAGAAAGCACTGAATGCATCTCCAAAAACAAACAGAACATTTGCAACCACATACAGAGAGGCCCTGTTTCAGTTCTGCAAGGGCTAAAACTGCCTCCAGCTGCAACTTTTGCACATCATCATTCCCAGAAAATTCTGCAGTGTTGCAGTGAAGCCATTTTTGAACTCGATCACAGCGTCTATCAGCCAACGCCTTTATGAAGTCCTGAAATTTGGAGTGCCATAAATCATCGGTTTTGCCTTTACGCTTTCTAGTCTTGATCTAAGATGACTCAAAATCTGATAATTCGATGTAGATTCTGTTTGTGCTTTTGCAGGGATAGGAGCTGCAGAAGCTTGGTGAATTTGGCTGCAGCGAGCTGACAAGACGGAGTCTAACAGACTAAATCATAGATGGTCAAGATGGATGACAGATATTTTGCAGATGAATGGTTTATTTGAATTGACCTCTTGAGCACATAACGACACTGCAGATGGTTTGGTGACAATTGACCCAAAGCTAATACCCAGAAACCGGTTGAAGACTTTCAATATGGTTTGATTAACTGTTAGGCAAAGGATTTCCCAACCCAGGTGAACAAAAAGTGTCATGTTCAAGAGTGTTTAAATGCTTTTCTAAAACACAAAAAATAACAAATAGGTTCATTTTTCTCTCTTTTCCCCCACCATTTCTGGCAAGTATCTCTTTATTTTTGACAAGCTTGAGGAGGATAACATTTGCTTGGTTATAAGCTCATCCTTCGGATGAGTCCAACTTAGTTTAAAATTCGAACCCTAAGAAGGAGTGGTTCGTTCCTGTTTAAAATCGAACAGGTCCTTTACTGTTAAATTTTAACGAGTCCAGTATAGGAGAAACTCGACGTTTTTCAATTTTAGGGAGTCAGAAGAAAAACTTAAGAAAACTCCATGGATGTCCTTTTTCGTAAATTTGTGTCTCCCAAGCCCGAAAAAGTATAAAATAATACTTGAGAGAACCGCTTGACCATTATGATCAAGGAGTACTTTTCATAATTAGTGGCCTTGATCTGAAAAAGTAAAAAAGTGATCAACGACACGTCGTTTTATTACCAATATCGAACTTGAAACGATAAAAGTTTGGCAATCTTTTCATGTTTATGAGGTCAGAAAAGAGCTGTAAGTGGACTGTCTTTTTAATCTGTTTAACGAGTTAAAAGGGAAAAACTCGGCAATCTTTTCATATTTTATGAGTCAGAAAAGAGCTTAAAGAGGACTCGTCCTAGAGGAACGAGTGGTATAAAGGGTAGCAACTGGTTCCGGCAATGGAGGAACTGCTCAAAACATGTAATGGTTAAGAGGATGCCTAACAAAACCACTCATCGTTGTGGTCCCTCAGGAAAGGAAAACAACCAAGTGAAAGCATATGATCGGCCAAAGAGATGGTGGCGATGGGATGAAAACAACCAAGGCTCATCTAGTAGAATTTAGCGGATAAAAACGGCAATCACGAGATGTAAATCAGGTATGGGTTCATTTTTACACAAGCTTGAACCATAGAGAACTCTGCTTGGATTCAGTTTCATGTTTACGCAAGCTTGAAACGAAAAACAATGCTTGTTATAAGTTCGCATGCCCCCAGCATAATGACTCAAATCAAGGTACATGCCCCCCAAGCTTCATTGCATTCAACCAGGTGGATGAAATGAAGGTTCACCTTCGAGATCTTGGAAAGACTCAAAGATTCGATTCGGAAAGGGAGTTGTTTCATCTTTTAATGAGGTTGACACAAGGAAAGAACTATCCTCAAAACCCTTGTTTCATTTTTTAACGAGCTTGACACAAGACAAGGAACTATGCTGTAAAATCATTGTTTCATTTTTTAACGAGCTTGACACAAGACAAGGAACTATGCTCTAGCTATCCGGTTTCTTTTTTTAACGAGGTTGACACAGGAAAAACTATCCTCACAACATCCAGTTTCATTTTCTAACGAGGTTGAGACAGGAAAAAACTATCCTTGCACTCACTGATTCATTTTTTAATGAGGTTGACACAGTAAAAGGAACTTTCCTCGAAATCACTGATTATGGCTTCCAACTGGAAGAAAGACATGTCAATGGAAACACCTTGATCATGGCTTCCAAGAGGTCTTCATCAGATGGAATAATAGTTCTTTGGAAGGAACACATGTCAAGGGACTTGAAAGGGATAAGAACATTGCGTTCAAGTAATCCCATATAGTTTTCCATGTCAATTACCGGATCTAAATCAAAGGAAGATGAGCAAACAGTGAGAGGCTCACTTACATCGGTAACTGAAAACATGGGACTAGTTGCCACATAATTAACCCGTGGCGGGGTAGATACCACTTTAGAATCAGGAACATTTAGGGGTGTCATATTATTGGCAGTTGAAACAAGACTAGGGAATGAAAGCTGGTCTACAGTCACAATATTTCCATTGTGAGGGAAAGACATCACGTGAAAGAGTGTCGATACGACATATTTCATTGCATAAACATAGTCTCGCCCAAGGAGTAAATTGAAATCCAAGGGACCTCGAACCACCATAAGATCAATACAGACAGTTTTACCTTCCAAGGTAATAGAAAACTTAGGAAGGATCCTTAAAGGTTCACTAATGGTTCCGTTAAAAGCTTTCAGATTCTGCGTAATAGGCACAAGCTGAGGGGAACCCAAAGATTTCCAAGTAGTTGAGGATAAAATACTAACAGAAGCACCTTCATCTACCTGTGTGCGGTGTATGTCCCTACCACCAGCCTTGACAATGATTTGGAAAGGGATGGAGGAAGGAAGACGAGGTTCTATCAGTCTATTCCAATCAAAGGAAAAGACCTCAGTACTTGGAGGGGGTTCTGTAGAAACAGGTGAAATGCCCCCCGGCGTAGAAGAATCTGATGTAACAAGAAGAACCTGAGCGGTATGTGTTATAGACAATTTTGTGCCTTGCATGAATTGTCAATAATCCAAGGGATCCAAAGTCCCTAAACATGATGTTCCTACCCCTAGAGGAACAAGGTCAGCAAGCCAACAGCTCTCAGATCAGTTCTCCACCTGAAAACACTCAAAAACAAGCAATCCTGAAATCAAAGCAGGTGCTCCACTAGGCTTCTGCACTGAAACTCAGTTGCTCCATGGTGTACCTGCGTTGCAAAGCAAGTGGAACAAAGGCCACCTGCGCTGAGCGAGATGGGACAAGTGGCACAATGAGTCATTGCTCTGGAATCTTCCAAAAATGACACTTGGATCAGGGATTTCACCTTGTGATGAGTCAGAGGCTCTGTTTCTCCAAGTGGAAGCAAGGTTCTCCAAGTGGACTCAAGAACTAAAGATCAACTGAAGAGAGAGAGGACACAAGGCAACTACACATCAGTTGCAAGCTGACTCATCCTTTCTCAATTCATCTATATATTGAGCTCTCTCCTATGAGCTCAGGGGGCTGGAATTTTGTGCAAAGTAATGATATGCTGTTGGTTTCACTATAGAGCTATTGGGTGATCGCTTGAAGGAGGTGAAGAGGAGAAATTCTTTCTGCTGGGAGGTGTTGCTGGATTGGGGCCTTCAATGGTTGTAACACTCTCAGAACTTTACTTCTTCTATTAATAAAAGCTATTGAGGTTCTTCTATATGCACTTGTTTCAATGTTATGTTGTGATGATTGTATATTTGATTTATGCTAATCCTTGAATCAGTTATGATTGCATGCTTCTTGTAGTTTCCTTCTTGGTTATTTTGCAGGATCTCATTGTAGCTGGGCCAGCAAAAGAGCAAGGAGCTGGGAGCAAGCAAGCAAAGAGAAGAGTTTGGATTCGACATTAAGCGCAAGGCAACGGTTAGTGCATTTCTTCATTCTCTCTTGCTTTCATAAAGAAGTAAACCTTAAGTAGTTTTCTTTACAGTTGTTGCTGAGGTACTATCACCCTTAGAGTGGGATAGGGTCATCCGAATCGGATACTTTTCCCTACAACAAACTGGCGACTCCACTGGGGATCGTATCTGTTTGATTGTTTGTAGTATTTTGCTATTCATTTCCTGAACAAAAGAGTACCAAATCGAAAAGCTTTTGACTATATCAAAAGCGAAGTAGAGGGCAGCTACTCTAGCTCCTTTCTGAGCATGTTCATGATTTGAAGAGCTGATCTACAAGGATCCTTGTAAGCTCTTAGTGATAGCTTTTCGCCTTCCTTGTCATCCCTTAGTGTGTGTTTGACTGATAGCTTCTGATTTGAGCAAAAACTGTGAATTTTTGAGAAAATTGTGACCCGGAAACTGAGAAAACGAAACTTTCGTTTTCCAAAGCAGGTAGTACACAGGCTACCTGCTTTGCAACGCAGGTCCCGAAGGGGCTACCTGCGCTGAGAGCCAGATTGGTTGTGCAGCACCTGCGTTGGCCCAATTTTGCCTTGTGCAGTTGGGGTTTCCTCCCTTTTTCCTGTCTGTTTTCACTATAGTTTTTGCAACCAGTTACCAGTCTTACACCTATCTGAAACCAACCTTACTTGCCATCATTCCGCCTCTGTTATATAACGAAATTGTACTTGTTCTTTTGTATTTCTTACGTCATTTACAATTTCCCATAACGAAAGTGAACTAGTCTTGCTTTTGGCCTCTTAGATCTGAACCTGTGTTAGGCATTTTGCTGGTCTAAAGAGTTAGCTTGTTTGTTGTCCATAGCTGATTAGTCTTTTCACTTTTGTCATTATGGTTTGATTTCATGTATTTCCAGTGATTAAACAAGTAAATCTTAAGGTGTCTTTTGATTTTGGACTAGCTTGTTTATTTTCACTTTAAATCGAAATCAAAGTTATATAACAACTTTCTTTTTGTAACCCATCAACATTAAGAAAGGGAAAAGAAAATACATGCATTGTGCATTTTGAATTTGACTGCTTGCATGACGATTTAGGAAATTTTGCATTAGTGTGTGCTCTATGATCTGTGAGAAAAGATTTGCCTTTCTTCTCCCTCAGTAGTTAAGATTTTCAAAGTTGAAAGATTGAAAAGTTTGCTTCTCATCTTAGACTGCATTCAGGAATTTGTTACATACATCTCGTGGTGATCCTCAAAGACAAACTGCTAAGCAAGATCAACATTAAAATAAATTCAATTTACATAACAACGCTTTGTAACATAACGCAAACATATAGAGGTCTAGGTAGAGACGTGTTCTGGCGTCGTTAAACTTAGTGACTATCGATCTCTACGAAGGTGGGTGATTCCTCCTGAGAGTCGGTGGCACTAATACGGACTTGTGCTCCCACGTACCGTCGCGTATATATTGGGAGACCCCTATAGGAACAAAGCCTTTATCCATAGGAAGCCGTGTCGGCCGCCCTACTGATCGCAATGCAGTGAACACAGCATTCACGAAGATTGACCACACGTATCGTAAAACGTATTCCGTGGTTTTGCGAAAGGTTTGGCACACCCTTTGCCTAGAACTCCAGAGCAGTTTCTTTTGGCCTTTTTCAAACTCTATAACTGAAAAAGTCCAACCGAGCATTTGTCACTTCGGGCTCGTTAATACATCGAAGGAGACTAGAGTCATCTTTAGCTTTTTCTTGACTCTTAAAACATGAAAAAGCAAAGTTGTGTCTAAAGCGTCGTTAATAAAATTTATTTTAATCGGAACATAATCACCTGTTATTCCCACGTTGATCTTTCAGTTGAAAATTATGGAGCCCACCAACCAAGGAAGTTACCTTGGTGGAAGTCCCACTCCCTTCTCATCTTGGGGAGATGTTGGTGCGCCTCATATGGCCACATTGTCACTTCCAGGATTGACAATTGGCCTACCTGTATGGCTCTTTTCAACTAATGTAGTTCAAATCGCCACTAATCCTGAGCAGTCGAATCAACAGTCAGACCAGTCTAGAGCTACGCACCAGCCTTCCACTTCTTACAATTCTTCCTCTAATCCTTCATCTTCGCAAGGTAGAGCCGGCAAAAGTCAGCCTCCCAAGGAGAAGAAGGAAAAGAAGAAGAAAGAAAAGAAGCAGAAGGGGCCTATGGCGAAGGTGACTGGGGGCAAGCAAAAGACATCTGACAAAAATCCACACACTGCACCGACCGGGCCTAAATCGCCATGTGTCATTTGCAAAGGGACCCACTTCCATCGTGATTGTCCTTGTATTCCCCGAATACTAAGGGACTGGTCCCCCAGGTTGCACAATCTGGTAGCATCAACCTCTGGTAGTCATGTTGATTGCAGTCCATCAACTAGCGAGAGTGAAGGACGAAAAGGGAGACCAAGATCACCCTGTATGTTGTGTGAAGGCGATCACGCCATTCACCGATGTCCATTCTTAGATCAGGCGAAGAGATTTTTGGAAGATCGTCCGGTATCACCGTTACGACTTCCTCCTGGATACCAAAAACTCATGCCTAATCCCTCGATAGTTGAAAATCCAGCTGGCCCGCTCAAGTGGTCAGCTGAAGTGTCGGTCATTGAGAATGAACCAACTGAATCCAGACCAGACGAAAGTCTAAAGGTCGAAACGGCAGTTGACCCGGTTCTTCCTTCAGAGGTTTCATCCTCAAATGACACCGTCATTGAAGATCCATCTTCAAATGACACCCTCACTGAAGAGGATAAGGATGACACCGTCCATATTCTTTTCATCAACACAGACTCTGATGAGCATCAGGGCAATGCGCCCATTCCTTTATCGCAGGAAGGAACATCGTCAGGGCCGTATCCGACCGTGTATTTGGTCCCACCGCCAAGCAACCTAGTTGTATCCTTTGATTGGAATCAACTAGGCAGACCCCGGTTACCAGCCAGTATCCCATTCAGAATCATTGTCCAGATCTATAGAATGGTAATGGTTGGAACTATCATTGATGAAGGGGCATCTGTGAGTATCTTTTCCTCTATTGCTTGGAAAGCACTGGGTTGCCCAGCGCTTTTACCTGAGATGAGAAATCTATCAGGTTTTGATAAAGGAACCAGTCGCCCGTTAGGGATTCTCCCCAATGTTCCCGTTACATTGAAAGGGAAGACAGTTCATATGAACATGATGGTCGTCCAAGGACCCTTGGTTTATAACTTACTCCTTGGACGAGACTATATATATTGCATGGAGGCAATAGTGTCCTCACTCTTCAGAGTTATGTGTTTTCCGCACGAAGGAAGAATGGTCAAGCTCGTAGACCAACTTTCATTTCCAGGATCACGCATCGCAAATAGTCAAATACCATCCCTTAACGGTTTATTCACTCAAGGAATGCCTCCACCCCCGGTTCTACTTCCCGATGAATGCGAGTGATTCGGAAGAAAGAACTGGGACCCAGGGGGCATGCACCCTGGCCTGCCTTGGGCAGAGGAAACCTTGGGTATAGAGTTGATTTCCGCAGAAGAATATGACTAGTCCGTACCCCGTCCGAAGGAAGGAAGAGAGGGTTGTTCTAGAATATGATTCTTTTGTCAAAGTTATGTGAGCGGAAGGATCGCTCCCTTTGTCTAAAAAAGTAGGCTCTCCTAAGGAGGAGATCCATTTGTGGCGGCAAATAGCCACCATCTTTGAATGTCAAGCCTCACCCATTAAAACATATGTTTTGAAGGATAAGTAGGGGCAGTCTCCAAAGAAAGAGATGAAATTGCTGCAACAAGTAGTCACCATCCTTAGCAACCTAATGATAGACATCGTCGAGAAAAGAGTTTAGTTTGCGGCAACAAATAAAACCATTTTTCGGATAATAAGAAAGAGGCAGCGCCTCGAAATTATACTTTATACCTGGGGGCATGCGAACCTTTTGGAGTGCAAGCACGGGACGACTATTTATTTTTTTTAAATTTTTAGGTCCTCCCTTTAAACCTGTAGGTCTAACCCGTTAAACTCGTAGGATTAGCCGTTTCTAGCTTGCACAAAGAAAGGGTGTGGGGCAAAAGTTAAAACTTGCCAAATTGGAGTAGCTAGTGAGGTATAACTCCTTAAATAAGAATACCTCACCTCAGGCGTTCCTTGTATTAAGACTGGTATATTCGAGCAGTTTTAGCAATGTTCATGCTCGTTAAAAAATAAACGCAAGATCCGAGCAGTTTTAGCGCATAGTTCATGCTCGTTAAAAAATAAACATAAGTTGTGAGCAATCTTCCCCTAGAGTTCAAGCTCACCCAGAAAAAATGAACCGGTAAATAACCTTGGTAAATGTAACCTTTGACTGCCATATTAAAAAGCCCTTGGTCGTGTTTATATGCCATCACCTCCATCCGTTCATTTGGCCAATCGTTCATCTCCATATGATTGTTTACCCTCTCTTGAGGAACAGCTGCGAAGAGTGATTTCACTAAGCCATCCTTGTGACACTGCCGTGATTGGAATATTCCAACCTGTACCTGGAATCTGCTGCTACCCTGTTCATCACTCGTTCCTCAAAAGATGAGTCTTCTTTGAGCTCTTTTCACTGACTCGTAAAATATGAAAAGTTTTCCGAGTTTTGGCCTTCCAGCTCGTTAAAGCGACCAGAAAGCTATCCCTCCTCTAGATTTTAATCTTTTTGGACCTGAGGGATTATTGCACAAAAAGATCGAGCGCTTGTTTTGTTCGGCTCGTTAAAGCAATCGAAAATTCATCCCTTCTATATTGTTTTATACTTTTTCGGACTTAAGGGATTAGATGACGAAAAAGGAATTTTGGAGTTAACTTTATGTACCTTTTCAGACTCTCTAAAAATGAAAAGGACTGAGTTATCCTTCTCGTTAGACTCGTTAAATTTATTAAATAGCGACAAACTTGTCTTTAGACGAGAACGAGTTTCCCTATCGCTAGGCTCGTTAAAACATAGCGATGGGCTTGCCCGAAGGGCAGGTTATAGAACAAGCATATGTTATCCTCCTCAAGCTTGACAAAAATAAAGAGGTACTAGTCAGCAATGACTGGGGAAAAATTGGGAGAACCTCACAGCTTTAATGGTAGCAAGTCGCTCTTGAACATGACACTTTGTCCTCCATATCACATCGGGTTGGGTTGTTTCATTCACCGGTCTCATCACCATGGTCCTCGCCACACCATCCATAGTTGGGGTAATGCTACCGATCCATCACATCAGTGTCGTTATATGTTCAAGAGATGTTGTTCTGCAAAGAGTCAACCATGTCCCATCCACTGCCATACATTATCCTTCATCCATTTCATGACCGCCACCCTGAATCAGACATCACAGTTTGTTTTCACCTCATCACAATCACTAGCTCCGTTTCGTGTCAATGATGTGGGATTCATTAAGGCCCTCCTTTGACGGATCACTCCTTGTCGACATCAGCTCATTATCCAAGGAGTTGATCTACGAACAACCCCTTCAGTACTTTGAAGCTTGCATGCCTCAATGGCAAGTTTCTCACTTCCGGCGACAGGTATACATCAATGACCTTCGACCAGAAGATTTTGCATGGTGGTCGACGCCAAGTCCTTTATTCCCACCATGTGAATTGTACTGCTGTACCGTGAGGGTCATCATCCTTATCGGTGATTCCTCTCGCGCTTGTTAATGGTTTACATCATTGACTGGTAATCAAGCGATGTCTTTCCATGTTCGACTCCAGGAAATTCTCACATAGGATCGACTTGTACATTGAGTGAAGATCGGAAGAGATTGAAGACCCCAGATCTAGTTCCATCCATCCGGGCTGCGATATATATTCAGGATATAAAGACATTTGATATGTACATCATTGCAGCAGATGATCATCCTTCTCAAAGGATGGTAATTTCAGCAGAGGATTATCAGTCTACCTTCAGACGATCGTCTGTTCTATGTACCAAAATGAATTTATAAAGCTGAGCATGGGAATGCCCGCCTCAGCTAGATCATGAAAAAGTATGAAAAATAATGTATTGTATTGTATCTTATTACAGGACACTTCTCAGCAGATTGAGTGAACTTTGGATCCTCCTAATAAAGCATTTCACCCGATAAACGACCTCATACTTTATGGGGCATCTGTTATAGACAATTTTGTGCCTTGCATGAATTGTCAATAATCCAAGGGATCCAAAGTCCCTAAACATGATGTTCCTACCCCTAGAGGAACAAGGTCAGCAAGCCAACAGCTCTCAGATCAGTTCTCCACCTGAAAACACTCAAAAACAAGCAATCCTGAAATCAAAGCAGGTGCTCCACTAGGCTTCTGCGCTGAAACTCAGTTGCTCCATGGTGTACCTGCGTTGCAAAGCAAGTGGAACAAAGGCCACCTGCGCTGAGCGAGATGGGACAAGTGGCACAATGAGTCATTGCTCTGGAATCTTCCAAAAATGACACTTGGATCAGGGATTTCGCCTTGTGATGAGTCAGAGGCTCTGTTTCTCCAAGTGGAAGCAAGGTTCTCCAAGTGGACTCAAGAACTGAAGATCAACTGAAGAGAGAGAGGACACAAGGCAGCTACACATCAGTTGCAAGCTGACTCATCCTTTCTCAATTCATCTATATATTGAGCTCTCTCCTATGAGCTCAGGGGGCTGGAATTTTGTGCAAAGTAATGATATGCTGTTGGTTTCACTATAGAGCTATTGGGTGATCGCTTGAAGGAGGTGAAGAGGAGAAATTCTTTCTGCTGGGAGGTGTTGCTGGATTGGGGCCTTCAATGGTTGTAACACTCTCAAAACTTTACTTCTTCTATTAATAAAAGCTATTGAGGTTCTTCTATATGCACTTGTTTCAATGTTATGTTGTGATGATTGTATATTTGATTTATGCTAATCCTTGAATCAGTTATGATTGCATGCTTCTTGTAGTTTCCTTCTTGGTTATTTTGCAGGATCTCATTGTAGCTGGGCCAGAAAAAGAGCAAGGAGCTGGGAGCAAGCAAGCAAAGAGAAGAGTTTGGATTCGACATTAAGCGCAAGGCAACGGTTAGTGCATTTCTTCATTCTCTCTTGCTTTCATAAAGAAGTAAACCTTAAGTAGTTTTCTTTACAGTTGTTGCTGAGGTACTATCACCCTTAGAGTGGGATAGGGTCATCCGAATCGGATACTTTTCCCTACAACAGTATGAAGTTCAATCTCTAAAAGGAGAGTGGGATCGGCCGAATGTGAAATTGAATCAATCACTTGATCAACTAATGGATCATCAACCTGATTCATATGAGTTTCACTCTCCAATGGAAGAGTGGGATCGACTATACTTGAAATTAGATCAATCACTCCGTTAGTTGACGGTAGGTTGGGAGAAAGTTTACAGTAACCAGTTGGAAATTCTTGTTGTGGAATAGTAAGGTTTTCCAAAAATTTTGAGGCTTCATCCATGTGAGGGCAAATGTGAGTTTGATGACTCCCTTTGCATAACTTACAAGGAAACCTAACTTTACCGTTTTTCCCAGGAACTTGACTATCACTGGTTGATGGATCAATGGAAAGTTGATGAGATTTTTCTGACCATACTTCCAAGACCTTTGGAATACCAGGAAAATTGATACGGAAGTGGTCACCCTTACAAAGCCAGCAAGGGTATTTGGGTTTACGATGCATGTTGGAGGTTTCCTCAACACAACTAACACTTACAGCCATGGTTGATTGGTTGACTTCTTTCTTATCTTGCTTCCTCTTCTTCTTCTTCTTCTTCCCTTTCTTCTTCTTCTTAGCCACCTAGTTACTAGCTTCAAGGCTTTTACCAAGCGAAGAGGAAGAAATGGAGGAAGAAATATTAGGCGAAGAAGGTAAAGGGTCAACAGAAGGTTGGTGATGTTGAGATGGTGAACTCTGTTGAGGTGAAGCATTCGGTTGAGGTGGAACAATTGGAGTATTTGGGGCCAATGAAGTTGAAAATAACCATATTGGTAAACCTATTGTAAATCTAGGTAATGACAAAGTAGCCATATAAGGAGGACCAAAATTTCCAAAGAAAGGAAAAGTACTAGGATTCTCGTTAAGAGGGGTTCCTTGGTTGGTAAATTCCGGAACAATTTCCATTATATTCAACTTCACTGAATTTTATTAACAATTTAAAACTAAAAATTAACAATTCACAATTCACACCTCACAATTAAAATTCACAATTCACACCTATGGTCTCTAAAATTAAAAACAAACAATTTAACACGTGCTATCAAATCTAGGAGTCAAACCACACACAAACAGTAACTTCTCGTACTAAAAACACTAGTTGGTGATGAAATCCAACTTAGTCGAAATTTAATACAAAAAGGGCGGTTGAAACAGTTACCCTGACAACCTACTTAATGAAACAGACTGGCACAAGTTTCTTCACAAAACCATATCGAGTGAAGAGAACCCCCCAGAGAGTCCAAGTGAGTCTAGTCAACGTCTGCTCCAGGTACAGTGGGATCTTCCCTCCACCGTCACCTTAGGAAAGAATCCTAAATATTATGGTCACTAAGGTTACCAACAGAAACAAATATACCTGGGGGAACAGTATACGATCCGATACACACGCAAGGGCAGAGTAACAAAGCTCAATCCCCTTGAAGTCTCCTTGACATAATCCAAGGTTTACCAACAAGTGACCCCAGGCTCCTCGACAATGGTCAATCCGAGGTTTACCATTTTTAATACGTGTATATCTGCTATCGTTCCCAATGAGGAAGGATTGATTACCTCACTGGTTCAGATATGATCTCGTGCTTGACTCCTTTAGGAGGAGCTTCCCAGAGCATACATGCAACAATTGGAATTTTTCCTACCACAAGATCGACTACTTGTTTGTTTTATTGTCTTGGAGGGTGAACTAAAACCTATTCCAAGACATTAGCCTAAGCTAGATTGGTGGAAAGAGCCCTAAAAATGTAAAAATTACTAGATGAATTTTAATTAAGCGTTGTGTTATGTAGGCTGTTATTACTCAAAAGGGTAAATGGATATGAAACCAATGGTGTTATGACCCAACCCAAAATTGAATGCAATCGAATATGATAATGTAATCTTTTCAATTCGATGAATCCTAAATAAAGTAAGGAGAGAGTTTCCATTCACTTCCAACAATGCAAAAAATTGATCACTAAGAGAAAATATAACAAATTCTCTAATGCACTAATTTCATCAAGAAAAACTAATGCAAAATCAATTCCAAAACAATTTTTATTTTTATTTTTATGTGTTAAAAACAAGCATAAAAGTATGTAAATTCAAATCAAAGAAAGCTGATCTAAATCTACGATTGATTTTTCAGAATGTAAACTATGCAATTGTAATCTATGCACAATTCACTTGAAAAGTATGCAAATGTAATCTATGTACATTTTTCATTCATATTCTGAAGATAAGAATTTTAATTATGCAAATGTGATCTATGCAAGAGAATTCTCAAACACAAGATGATTCTAATGTAATCTAAGAACCAATCAAGTGCAAGTCAAGAAAATTGGGTGAGAGTTCCAAAGATCAAAAAATAAAAACACTCAAAGGCGATTAACACTCATACACTCAAAACACCAAGGGAAATCAAATTAATAATTTCTCAAAAAAGAGACTCAAAACACCCAATTAACTTAATGGAGATTGATGAGATGAAGAATTTGCTAAAAGAAACTCATAAACAAGGCTTTTTGACAGAAAAATACAGATCTGGGTAGACTAAAAGCCGTAAATAAAACCTAAACCTAACTGGACGAAAACATTTTAGGTTTCTCAAAAATTTTGACAGGGTCCGCAGGCTTCCAGTAGAACCAGATGTGGTACCACTCTGTGCACTAAAGGAACAGTGCGGGGATGTCCGCACTGTCTTGTAAAAAGAAAGTGCGGTCCTCTTCAAAATTTCGAAAAAAAAAAAAAAAATCCAGATCTTAAAAACTACCCAATCCCACACACATTAAGCAAAAACCAGAAACAGGGATAAGTTTCTCAAGTCAAAGAAAAAGGAAAAGCAAAAACCAAATTCAAGTCCCCAGTGGAGTCACCAATATGTTGGCTGGATAAATCGTTCTTGCGGACAAGACCGATCTCCCTAGTATCAACAGATATCTAGCAACAAGCAGGACAAGCAAATCTACCTTTCTCTAAATATATTGCGATTCATTAATAAAAACTAAGAGGTGTTTTAGACCCTACCTTAAGTCCAACGCTAGTTTGTGGCAGCCATACTTCGATCATCCAAAAGAGTTTCCTTTTAAGAACCTGCAATCACAAACAAGCACACATCAAATAACACCTGCATAGCTAATATAATAAATCATATTCATCATGGTGATCAAGGAATCCATGAAATAAACCATAAAACACAGCTTATTGAGAAAAATAAACTTGATTGTATTAACTTTGAAAATAGAAGAACTTTACAACCTTTGGTGCCTTGATGTTGTACAAGCTCCTCCCAGGGTCCGAAACAGGAATCTCCTCTACTTTGACAAGCCTCACACTCTTCCAAATGAGATCAACAAGGTATGTAATCTTTCCTCACAAAAGCTCAATTAGGAAGACTAAGTTCCAACAGCATTTCACCTCAAAAATCTTCATCTTTCAACCTCCTCAGTAACCAGCCCAATGCTTCATTTTATAGTGCAAAGGAAGGAGGTTACAGGTCCACTTATAAAGGGATAAAGTCCTCCTTCAAAGGGATAAGCTCCTCACATCAAGGGGTTAGCTCCTTAAGGTATGGGATGCATGAACCTTAAAGGAGCGAACTTGCCACCTCAAGATTCCTTCTAGAAGCTTCCAAAAATGACTCAAAGTGAGTTTTTAAGAATGTACTTGCGCCTTTTTTACTTTTACAGGGGTCCACACCCATTACACAGAGACAGAGTGATCAAGTACGCAGGGGATATGACCAGTAGGTGTGGGACCGCAGGTAATGCTGAGAGAAAGTGTGGAACCAGAGTTTTAGAGACTTTTAAGGGCTTTCTCTTATTTTCAAGGCTTGACATGAAGAACTGAGGTTTAAGACTTGAAAAGGAGGAAAATATGAGTGGTGATAGACTCACACAGATTGCAAAATGTCATGGTGACAATATTTTGTGCAACAGGAGGTTGCAATGGATTTTATCACAGGTTTACCCAAGTCTGAGGGAAAGAGTGTCATCATGGTGGTAGTTGACAGACTTACAAAGTATGCACACTTTTGTGCATTATCACATCCATTTAAAGCCAGTACAATTTCTACTGCATTTATGGAAACAATTCAAAAGCTACATGGAAACCCAAAGATTATTGTAAGTGATAGAGATCCCATTTTCACTAGAAATTTTTGGACAGAATTATTTTCTTGTCTTAGTACTCAGTTAGCTCATAGCTCATCTTATCATCCTCAATCTGATGGGCAAATTGAGATAGTAAACAAATGTTTGGAAGGATATCTTCATTGCTTTGTATCTAATAAACAGACACAATGGGTCAAATGGTTGCCTCTGGCTGAATGGTGGTATAACACTTCCTTCCATACAGCAACAAAATGACCCCATTTATGGAACTTTATGGATATCAGCCACCATCCATCACATCATATTTAAGAGAAAATTCTAAGGTTCAAGTAGTGGAACATCACATCAAACATCAACAACAAGTCCTCCAACTCTTAAAGGATAACCTCATGTTGGCACAAAATAGAATGAAACAACAGGCAGATCAACATCATAGCGAAAGAAGTTTTGATGTAGGTGATTGGGTATTCCTACGGCTACAACCATATAAATAAATGTCCCTCAAGCAAGCTAAGAAGGATAATAAATTATCACCAAAGTATTATGGTCTGTACAAGGTGTTGCAAAATATTGGTACTATGGCATACAAATTGGAGCTTCCTGCAGCATCTCGAGTGCACCCAGTTTTCCATGTTTCATGTTTAAAGAAGTTTATAGGTGACAAGCTCCCAGTTCAAACAATATTGCCAGAACTTGACGAGGAAGGAAAAATTATATTGGAACCGGAAGCAGTCACAGAAACAAGAACTCGACAGCTACGAAATCGATCAATTTCAGAGTATCTCATCAAGTGGAAGAACTTATCCGCTGAAGATTCCACATGGGAGGATGAGAATTTTATACAGAAGCACCTAGAACTACTCAAGCATTGAGGCAAACACTTTTTTGAAGGAGAGGGGCATGTTAGATCCCTATAATACTAGTGATTACCCCATTACTATTGTAGTTGTATCCCTTATTAATATTGTTGTGCCCCTATTGTCCCCATATTTTTATCACTGTGCCCCGTAGAATCCCTCTATTGTTATTTTTGTGGCTTTATATTATTATTGTTAGGTCGGCTGGGTTATATTATGACTCCTTAGACTCCTATATATAGAAAGGAGGTTTTTTCATTTGAATCATCCAAGAATTGCTCATTTGTGTAATGTAAAGGAGGTTGCCCCCTCGAAGAGGCTGAATTCTAAGGCGTTGATCTCTCTTTTCTATCTTTTTGTGAGCTGGTTTCATAACAAAATAAATCCTGTTCCATTCATTTCACCAGAGCTTCGTTAAAGGGACAAAAGTGCATGTTTTGAAGATTGTTTCTCATAAAATTTCTGGACCCCTCTCTAAATGCATGAGAGGGGTTTGAATACTAAAATTTAAACTAAAAATATATTATTACAAAAATAGTTTAGGAGGTTTAAATGACCTTCCTCAAATTATGCAAAATAAAACAAAAATAGAAATGAACATGGTGACTAACTCCTTTGCATTTGATATTTGAGATCGTAGATGTCTGTCATGAGCTTGAGCTGTGTCGGTCGACCAATTTTAGATTTCAACTGCCCATTGAACACGACGTCGGTCAGTGCTGGCACCATTTTCTCCATGGAAGTGGTTAGGCATCATAGGGTCATCCACTGGCTATGCGGTTTCACTAAATGTTGCCAGTATGCTTCCCAGTTTAACTTGGTCGTTTGCCTAATTTCTTCTCCTTTTTCCTCTGTTTCCTACCTCCACTCTTGTTCAAGTTGTTTGACATTCGGAAGAAAACCTGGAATGGACTCTGCCACCAGGTTGGCTCTATGTAAATTTTCATTGACGTTCTCGATAAACCACTATTTTCTGCTGCTGTTGTGTCTGATGTTGCCTTTTCTACCTGTCTAAGCCGAGAATCCCAATCTGTAAATAAAATTTCCTTGTGTGATTCCTCCAGTTTAGCCAAGTCGGCCTTTATCCCATCTAAGTTCTGCCAGGTAATGAAGTTGAAAAATATTTTCAAGATTTCATCATATTCGAGTCTCATCTCAATGACTTGACTCGTCAACCTGTCATTTGTATCGTAATTGGAATTCCATTGCGAGACCTTCTGGCATAATAGTTCCTTTTGGTGCATCAGCTAGGAGTTAAGGCTAAGAGCTTCAGTAATAAACTGATCAATTTTTGGATCATCTTTATGCAAATCAGTTATTCCTTGTATTTGTGCTTCCTTTTCTGCTAAGCTGGCTTGATGTTTTATTTTCATCTGCTCAAATTCTTGTTGGAGCTTAGCTAACTGTGATTTTGCTTGTTTCTTAGATTTTTCTTGCTGTAACTGTTGTTCTAACAGCAAAATTTTATTTTCCCTTTCCTTGAGCAACATTTTCACCTCTATTTCTTTATCGATAGTCGTTGTAGCATAGGCTCCTACAAACTGTGATAGTCTAGTAAGGTTCTCGGATGGGTCGATGGGTGAGTCTTTCCAGACAATATCCATCGGTTCATTATCAGGAGTAGTAGTAGCTGTAACATCCAACTTCCTCTTCTTCCTTTGTCTTTTAAAAATGAATTTGTGGGCATGGTTGTAGAATACATCTAAAGGAGGAATCTCCTCGATTCTCAAAACAATTTCAGAGGTAGGAGTGAAAGGAATGTGCTCTACCTCTTGAGTACTTACAGTTTTCTCTACTACAATTTCTTGATTTGTTCTGTGTTGTGGAGTCTGTAGCTCTGGCGTTTGTTCCTGTACATGTAGATTTTTATTGAAGTGCTTCCATTCTTCATATAAATCAATAACCAGGGGTTTTATTGGCTGGGTGGAGGTGGAATGAATTTCAACCTATTTTTTAGCTGAAATTTCTCAGTTGTCTTTTCTGTAGACTGGGCTGTATCTTTTTCTGGCTCCTTACTTTTGCTTCTCCCATTCTGTGATTGTTGTTCTGAGTGCTCTGACTCCATGGTAAAATTTTCTTGGGATTTTGGTTCATAATCAACTTTGGAATTTTCTTTGGCACTCCCTTCCAGACTTATGCTAGGAGTTGGCTCCCTTATTGGTTCAATCCACAACTGGTCCAATGGGACCTTTAACAGTCTCCTTTCTCTGTATTCATGAAAGGCCTCGAGCTCTCCTAGGTCAAAAAGTAGTGATGCCATGTGCTTCACTTCTGTGAATGTCTCTTTCTGTAAGAAGATGTCATCAAATGCATCTTTCTCATGACTGAATACCTTCACTTTTACCATGGTAGTAAAGTCTTTGGCAATGCCAAATGGGTCATACTACCTTCCTTGGAATTTAGGTAATTATAGAGATAACATGATCTCTGCTTCTTTAAATGCATGCCCCACATCGTGTAGTGAAAATTCTCCACACTGCAAAGGGAATGTAGGCCAAATGGCAGTTTTTGCTTCCTTTAATGCTTTGCTCAGCCCACCCTCACTAGTTGTTTGATAGGCTATCTCTCTAGCCATCAATTTGTCTAAAACATAGTATGGGAGGACATGTGGCGAGGTAACGCTGCCAAATACCTGATATACATGAATGTTTCCTCTCCAATCCATCTAGCCACTAGGAGGATATCTACCTCGTCTTCCTTGGAAAACCTAGGGGTGTCTTGGTTGTAAACCTGTTTGTGGATAGGGAGCATGACTCCATGACAAATTTTGTAAAAATGTGGGTGAAACTGAGATCACCACATGTCTTTATGGTATATATGAATGGGAAGTGGATCTTGGATAGTCCACTTCCATCCCATGACTGGAAATTTTGAACCAAAACAAATTGCATCCATCACATAGGCACTCATAAAAAATGGAGGGTAAACCCTCATTGAGACACTCCTTTTCCTCCTATAATCGATTATTTCCTTCGCTAAATTATCAAACAAAATTTGGGCCCAATTAATTATAGTTGCGTTTATGGCTGCATCTATTAATGACAACCATTCTTGGGAAAATTTAGTGCTTTCGGGCTTGCCAAACATCCTACATAGCATGGTCGCTGCAAAAATATGAGGGGGAGAAATAGACGCAGTAGAGTACATACTATTTTTGTCCTTTTTTATTTTTCCCTCATTATTTGACTAGGTCCGGGTGTAATCTGCTGGGTACTCGTTCTCTTTGGCAAACTTCTCAAAAAACTGTTTGATGTAGATGACTTGTGGCTCTGATAGGAAGTACATAAGCGGTAGGTTGTCTGGCGAAAAAGATCCCATAACCTCTTGGCTTCTGGTCCTAAATTCTCTTTCTGAGATATCGGCCTCATCAATGACCCATTTAACCATATCTGTATTAGGGATTATCTTTAGGCGTGCAGCTATGCAATGCAAAAATGAGCATGCCATCTCAAAAACGGAGGCATCTAAGGAATCACGACTGTCAAGTGTGATCTTTGTTTCCAGAAGTCTTTGTTCCTCTTCTTCTAATATATTATACATAGTTTCCCATGTAGAGGTTCCTCCATCTATGCTGCATGTAGTATTCGAAAATAGCTGAGTCATTTTTTATTTCTTAGACGCGACTTCCTTGCCTTTCTTCACCATCGCTCCCAAAGATTTGTTTTGTGGATTGTTCCTGAAAGTGGAGAAAAACAACAGCTATCGGATATAGAGAGATAATAATGAATGTGAACTGGAATAATACAGACAACTTGTAAAGGTGATAAAAAGGAGTTTTATTTAAATGCAAGTAAGAAGACATCATATCACGTTGAATGGATTTTCACACATAAATTCCATTAACATTCACTAAATGCCCACTAATGTTTCGTTATCTCTTAGCTTTAATGCTCATAAATGTCTACATCATAAGTCGGGAAGAAAGCTTCTAGGGCGGCGAGCCTTTGAATTGCGATAATGCTGATTTTGCAATTTGCAAAGCAATATCGCATATCACATTATTGCATTATTGCTTTTTTCTTTTCTTATCATCTCTTATGTTTCTGCAATATGCGAGATGCGAGCCACTTGTTATTATTTCTAAGACATAGCTCATTTGTTAGGTCTTCTATGTAAATACCTTTTTACTAAGCGGCGGACCTAAAACATTTGTTTGTAATGTATGTCAGGAGTGGGTTCAGGTCTTGATCACATTTCGCAATTTCGACGGGCGGTAAGTTTGCGGTGTTCTTTTAGATGCTTGAAATGTGACGCGGTAAGGGAAATGATGCGATCACAATTTTGCATTTCACTTGTTTTTGGGGTAACTTATTAAGGCATTCGTTCTACGAATAGCGATATGTGATGTGAGACTTAGTTTTGATGAGAAATACCTAAGGACCTAGTTTATATAAGAAACTTAGTAGTTTCAAAGAGTTTTAGCATGAAGTCCTTCTTTGATTGCTTTTCGCTAGATTTGGTGGGTTAGCAAGGCTTTCAATCATGCATAATCATGCGATATGTGGGAAAGGCAAGAATTTGCTAGTTCTTTTTGAAAAGGGGTTTGATTGATATCTTGTTTTATTCCAAAAATTAATAAAGAAAATTTCTATATGCTAAACTTATTTTTGCAAATATTTTTTAAAGGGTCCCCATTTATTAATGTAATATTGGCTACTACTATTAACAAATGGGGGGTTCTTGAATAGCAGAATAGGAAGACATGCCCAAGTTTCCTCTCACAAGGAACTTGCCCAAGCTCCTTTGTAATTGGTAACTTGTTTAGAACTCCCTCTTAGCTAGGGACTTTTCCATTCATAAACAACTTCCTTGATTCCTCCTTTCCTTTGATGCCATGAAGTATTTGTATGAAATTCTTCTTGGTAGGGCACTGACCATCAATCACTTTCCTTCCTGGATTGTCATGTCATTGCTCCCTCTGTGGAAAGTGGCCTTCTTAATATATGTTAGGTTCTTTCGTCATCTGGCTACTCCTTTATCATCTTGTCTATGCTTCAGAATACTTTTTACATAGATGCCTAGTTGTAGTTGATTGTTCCCATACTTTGATTTAGTAACCCTTCATGGCTTCATCCTGACATTGCTTCAACATCAAATAGTGCTTTTGTTGGATGTCTTATTCATCATGACATATTTGTAGAGTTGAATCAGTTATTTGCATCTTGATATCTTCGAGGCCTTCATAGGTGTCAAGGGTCCTTTGATCTTTTTCGTCCTTTTTCGGAGTTGTCATGCTTTCTTTCAGGAAATATCTTTTAATGGATCCTGTTAGATAGTGTGACCATGGTTTTCTTCACATGCTTGACCTCTTTCTTTGTTTTCTTCTTCTTATTTTGATTAGTCAACCACCTTATACTCCTTATGGGAGCACTTCTTTATGTTGACCTTTATTGCATTGTAGTACATGCCTTCGAGCATGTCATTGGTGAAAGAGATTCTTTCATACTCGATCATGCTATAGAACTATTCCCATGAATCAATAATATATATGATGACATGACTTAAAATTTGATGCGTACATACCTCATCTTGATTCTACTTTGATCATCTCGACTTCATTTGATGGTTCTCTTTGATTGGTGTAGCCTTTCTTGCTCCATCTTTTCTTGCTTGCATATCATCCTTTCTTGAATCCCATGAGTGGGACTTCGTATTTATGAACCTTCTTTTGAAGATGCTATCAGAGGATCTTGAAGATCCTTACCTTGCAAATTTTTCTTCTTCTTGATGATGAAGGCTTTCTAAGATTTTAATCGTGATCAATTATTCTTTCATCGTGGATGAGTTCCTACAATAGGTATGCTCCTTCTACATGAATATCTTGAGATTTATCTACACCATGCTCCTATATTTTAGAAGATCCCTTTAACCATGCATTCTATTCTATTCCTACATGCTCCTATACTACTCAAAAATTTTAAAGAAGATTTTAAGTAAAGAGGTTGACTTAGTCATAGTAGAGATCTGGTGGATGTTCCTTCTTCTACTTCTTGTCGTCTTCTTTCACTTCTTGAGTGACATGATATTATTCCCTTTTTATTTTGTTGTTGTTTTCCTTTTTAAGTTTAGCACAATCCCTTTTGTAGTGTCCATATTATTGCCATCCAAAGTATTGGACTTTGGACATATCTCTATTGCTTGTTATTAGTGGACTAAATTTTTGTGTAGGTCTAAGTGATGTGACCTTCTTTACCAAGATTTCAGATAATATATCTTCTAGTATTTCATATATCTCTCTTTGTGTCTCCTCTTTTTGCATGTGAGGACCTTTGAGTGACTTCATATGATTCCTATGAGTCTCTTGATACATTCAAGCACTACTTGATCTCCAAATACCTTTCCATAGATATTAATGACTTCTCTTTTCTATGAGGATTTGATAATCCTCCTTATTCTATGCAATGACCTTTTTCATGAGAACTATGACTATCCTCCAATATTTCTATTTGGAAAAAAAAGTCATTAAAACAAAAACATGAAAGATACTTACTTGCCATGTGAAGAGAATATTTTCACCTTGATGCTTCTTTTGCTTGAGCTGCCCATCATGAACCACTAGTATAATTTTACAAAACTTCTTTGGGGACCTTCTAGCATAATGACATTTGTGATGTTGACATCACCGAGACTGTTTTGATATTATCTTGACTCCCTATTCATATTTTAAGGTACTTTCAACTTCTACATTTGAGCATATTGTTGACATGCTAGTGATACTATTATTCCACAAGTGGACTTTGCCACACTATGTATTCCTCAGAGTGTATCAGCAAGCGCCTACATCAAGCATTATACTACCTACGATAGAGAGACTTATGTTATGATCTGAGCACTATGCCATTGAGATCATAGACAAAATTTAGAACTATGATAAGTGTATTGGAATGGCACTGTCCTTAGACAGTGATTCATTATACATATGATTTGTTTAGAGAGGCACTATATGGAGAGCCCAAACTTGTTAATAGATAACTAAACTGTTTGTAGTACTTACGCAAACTGCCTTGTTGCAGTAGATTGAGATAGTGGCATAACTTGGATTGTGAGAGACATTCATTGGGTCAGTTATACCATATATATATATATCCATGAGTCTATAATTTATGCTAAGATTGTCTTTTATTTCATAGAGAAGGTTCAATGATCAAGAAGTAAGGATCCTAGGAATGGTAGTGATACATTCCATGAAACTGAACATGAGTTGAGTGTATGACTATAATCACTGAAATTGATGCTCCATGTACTATTTTAGACTTTCTTGTTGTAGAATTTCTCCTTCAAACCTTCCACCTTTCTTTGATGTTTCTAAAATACAGATCTTTGTATGTCTCTTTTCTTCCCTTCCTTAGACTACAACCATAGATCCAATACCATGTTGAAGAATCTAGGGCACATGTAGTTAATTAGATTCTTCTTGACTTGATAAAAATTTGTGAGGAATTTTATTTTTCTTATTAGAATAATCTTCTCTTTGACATTATTAGAATGTTTGTTTCTTATTTCATCAAATAGATACCAAAACCAAAGAGACAAGAACACAAGATGTTGGCATTCTGCCAGGGCCAAAACCTCTCCCTCTTGGAGAGGAAAACCCACACATAATTACTCTTATAGAGATTCCAATTAAAAAACACCAAGACCATGACCCTTGACTTACTATGCCACTCCAAGACCGAGACACCAATCCTCTTCTT
This sequence comes from Pinus tabuliformis, assembly GCA_031772625.1. Taxonomy (NCBI): domain Eukaryota; kingdom Viridiplantae; phylum Streptophyta; class Pinopsida; order Pinales; family Pinaceae; genus Pinus; species Pinus tabuliformis. Next base: position 1,171,677,400 of record CM062807.1, read on the forward strand.
TGTCATAGTTGAGATAATCATCATTGTTGCACCACTGAGGTCATCATCAAGATCTGCACTACTGCTATAAAATATTTGCAATTTCATCAACATCTTAACTATACTGAGATATTCTTAAGGTCTATACCTAGGCTCCCCTAGGTCATGACTACTGCTCCTTCATTACTTCATTCTTATTTGAGATCTTCATCATGTCAACAAGGTTTCCATATTTTTTACCGATATCATGATCTTGTCCTCATTATGACAGAGACCATGAATGCTATATTACCGAAATTATGATTGTGTTGAGTATGTGAATGCATCAATGTGATATCATTGAGCTTCTACAACTATATGAAGACTGTAACATGATTAGAGAGCATGATGAGTGTATCATTGAGATCCTTATTATCATAACTATGCCCATAATGTGACTGTGATTCTCCTCTTGCATTGAGAGATCCATAGTTTAGAGTAATAACACCAAGAATATCACATTGTAATTATGTACTGTAGTTATACTCGAAGTTGCAGAGACTAGTATTCCTACACCTCATTCGAGACACTATACCACTGTGCTTGACCGAGACTTCAGAGGTGTATGCAGAGATATTTCTACTCCTTATCCAAAGTTGTAGGATGTCACAAATCTCAGAGATGTGCGAGTTTTTGTTCCACTATTCTGCGAAGTTCAGCGGGGTATATATAGTAGTTAGTCTCCATAAATTAGCCGACATGACCACTAAACTAGTGTGTCATCTTTTATAAGCTGAATTGATAGTTATATGACTATTTCTTCATTGTTTGCTGGTAGTCTTCTCCTTTAGAGGATGGTGCTTATCTTGGAGGGCTTTTCAACACTAGGTCGACCCATATAAATTACATGAAGACTTAAGAAGAGCTTCTTACATATGTCTTTGACTCTTTGACTTTTTCCAGACTTATGAAATGAGCAAGAACTCATTCATTTAATTTTAAAAAAAAATATTTCTTTTTCTTGACAAGTACAAAGATCAAATTTTCATTTACAAATACCAAACCTAGTTACACTTTTCTTCAACAGAATGAAGCCCCGAATCCTAACCCCCGACCTATGTGGGACCTAGTTTAGGCCAAAAAAATGGCAGAATGCGATTGACTCATGGTGATGTGTTGACGATAACGTGGTAGATGACATCAGCATGATGTGCGAGTATGGAGGACACGTGGTAGGAAATTTTTACATTTTTGGATGGCCTGGTGGACCAAATTTAGGTGACATATGTCACCATATATAATGAAACACATAGCAGAGATGATGTCAGCATGACATAAATTGATTATGTGGCAGAACCTCGAAGTTTGTACCAAGGATTTGTTTTGTGAAGTTTTTCCCATGTATTCAGTGATTGGCGTTGAATGGATATAATGAGCCAAAAATAGTGGAAAAGGTCCCTAGTCATGCCTACGGGCAAGTTAGGGGTCGAGGCTAATATGGGTGCACAAGCAAGCAGATTGGGTTGACTCACAACCTCTTGAACAACATTGAAAGGCGTATCCATGAATTAGTTTCGCATGGTCTTCCTGTGTTATTGATGACTCCATTAACTATGCCAGAGGATCAAAGTTGGTTCTAGTACTAATGACGACTGCATAAAACATAAAAAAGGCAGTAAGGACCTTGGCTTGCAAATGAAATTTAATGGGCTTGGCTCAAACGAAAACTAGATTTCCCCAATATTTCTTGCACATCATGAAGAATTAAATGAAAATTACGACTTGGTGTAGAAGAGCTTGAATTGAAACAAGAAATACATGATTGAAGTACAAGTTGTTCACTATGATTAGTTTGTAAGCATGGAACACCTCTTTGGAGTGCATGATTTTAGTGAGAATTAATTCTCAGTAAAGGGAATCACTCAAAATTTCATCCTCTGCATTAAATCAATCGTCGTGACTGAGAACACAAGTTACAACAAAATGGGGAGCCTTGTTGAAGTGTGCAAGTAACTTGATTGAGAAAAAACAGACCATACCATTTTGTAGCATGCTATCTGGTATAAAGACAATACATAGAACATTGGTAACAATGCAACATAGGAACAAAACTGAGGAGAGCAGTTATGCAATGTGGGGAATGGAGAATCATTGAGAGTTCAAAAGTGCATTATTGTGGGTGTGTGACTGAGCTAAGCATAATTGAGAGATAGTGTATCACAGGGGCAAGACATGAGTTGGTTGAGAAACAAAGAGCACAGTTCGAAGGAGAACTGGGGAGCTGAAAGAAAGGAACTGGTACTAGAGCATACTAGATTTGTATTTCTATGTATATGCATTTGCCTCTATTTTTAGTTTGAAAATTGTATGAAAAATAGAACAATGGCTAGAGTAGGTAGTTTCCTACGTTCATAAAAGGTTGGTGCCTTTGGAAAGTAGTGGATTTGTATCTTAAGGGGGTTGAGGCCTTGTGTGAGTGGGTGCTCACAAAAAATTGATGTAATTAAGTAGGTGCTTAATTTACATCATAATGACAAACATATTGGTGGTTTTCTCCCTTTCGGTTTCCACATAAAAAATACTCGTGTCAATATGTGTATGTTGCTCAAGTGATGGATTATATGTACATGTGGATGGATTATCTTGCTGTTCATTTGTATTGTGTGTGAAAGCCCTGACAAGTATCTGACAATAATGAAAATAATTAAGGACTTTTACTTAAAGTTTTTTGAGAACCTCACTATTACTGATTCACCCCCCTCTCAATAATTCCTTATTCCAACAACAAGCTTCTAGCCTCAAATTGACAACATAATTTGACATCAAAAGTTCACCCGTTCCCCTCTGGTATGTGCTGAATTTATAGGCGAAAAGGAGGAGGTTTGGGATCCTCTTCTTAAGGATCATATCAAAAAATATGGGGATTAGGGTTCCATAATTAGAGGGAATATATTCATGAACCATGGGATGAGGCCCAAACAGGTAGGGGCTGGAGTTCTTCTTGTTGGTATAATACTCCCCTATAAGACTTCTAGAATTTTTATTTTTATTTTTACCTACATTAAAAGGTTGTAACACTTTTTAATGGAAGACAAAGCACAAGATTACACAGGATATAATGATGAGAATCGTTTTTGTGTAGGTAATTGCTAGGAAAAGTGCAACAGTGCTTGAAATTAGGTTTTTAAGCAATGCAATATAGGATTCTTGCTATTTTTAGAATGGTTTTGCTTCCAACATTATAGGAGGTTGCTCACAAGAGTTCACCATATAGTGAGAGGTCCAAATTTGCAGTCATTTTCCGAATGGTGACAAAATGATGTTTAACACCAAGCCCAAGGCCAATGATAAATAGGTTGATCTAGATATTAATGGAAGGGCTGCTATAGGAAAGACGAACATGCACGTTCTTATCAAATAAATTGTCAAACTCCTGTCCCAACAATGGCATGTAACAAACTCTTTAGTGATTAAAGATGTAGAGGACCCACCTATAATGCTACAAAATATACACTTCTCTAACACCAATCATGGCCATGAGACATTTTTTCTTACCTTAGCTATTAGTGACCTCCTCCTACACAATTGTATGTTTGATTTTGGGGCTTCTACAAACATCAGACTGTTGAAAGTTATGAGGTAACTCAAACTTAATATTATTTGAAAATACAAGAATGTGTGTGGTTTCAAATCTAAATCTATTGAGCTTGAGGGCCTTATAAGGATCTTAAATTGTCATTCATTCTGAACAAGGACATATTATTACTCATGGATGTTGGCACCATTGATATACATGATGTGTGGGGAATGTTGTTGTCTAGAAAATGAGGTGCTACTGTGGGAGGTCAACTCCAAATGGATTTATTTGTAGAAATAAATGTGTAGATTCTAAAATGCTCATGAAATTTAGAAAATCATAAGACTAGAAGCTGTTATACTCATCTACAAAAGAAAATTCATGATCGATAAAACAAATCATTAACATGCATCAAGATTCAACACACATACACAAATATTTATCTAGGGGAAATAAATTGCTTAAAACCCCTTACTATCTGTATTTCATTAATCAAAGAATCTAGATAAATACAATATGCTCTGCTTAAGCTTGAGCTCAATCTACACCTATATCTTCTATCCTCTGCTTGATTGACTAACCTTGGCCAATACTTAACCAAAATTTTGAGTTTATGAGCCCCTATTTCCTTGCGTTTTTCCCTTGAGAATTATACCCTATTAATTAGGAAATTCCTTAATTTTGATTGTGCAATTCCTATGTGTCCTTCTATAACTGTATGCATCACCTATACAACTTTGACTAGTTTACAACTAATAGTACACTTCCCTTGAACTCCAATCTCAACTGAGTAACTTGAATTCTCTGCATGAATGAGTTAATTTAGGTTGATTGATTAGTTAACTGGATGATTACCCATCGTGGAAAAATTCACACACCTTTGTAACTCAATGTGAAAAACGTTTCACACTGTTGACTAAACCTCCACCAGTTCTGCTAATAGTGAGAACTAGTTACACTGACAATAACTCAAATTAACTGAAATAGATTGCTATAAATTAGAAATCAATAATGTAGAACTGAACTCAAGTGTCTCCAACTTGAATTTACTAAGTTAACTATTTGACAAGAGCCATGTCACCTTAGTTAACTACCTCCAAGTATTCTGCTGAAATTGAAATTCGAATTTCTCCTAATTTAATCAAGGAAAAATTAAATTAGGAATTTCTTGTTTCATTTTCAAACACTCCCTCTGAACAAGAAAGGGATTATTAGATACCCTGATCCTGCTTCTATGGAACAGGAATTTTTCTCCTGACAAAGCCTTTGTTAAAATATCTGTATCTTGTTCCTCCGTCGGAATGTACTGCAACAACATAATCCACCTTTGCACACAATCTCGTAAATGGTGATATCAGATGCCGATATTCTTGGATCGATCATGAAATAATTGATTCCTAGAGAGATTGATACACCTTTGGTTGTCATAGTAAATCACTGTAGGATCCATCTTCTGACCAAATAACCCAACACGAATCTTTCTCATCCAGATAGCCTCACATGTTGCTTGAATTGCATCCATGTACTCTGCTTCTGCTGAGGTGAGTGCCACATATCTCTGCTTCCTGTTGTACTAAGAAACTGTTGCTGACCCAACACTAAAAATTCCTCTTGAAGTGCTCTTCCTGTCTAATGGAATCCCCACCCAATCTGCATTTGTGAAGCCTTGCAGCTTCACTCCTTCTTTCTATATATACCAAAGACCAAATTGAGTAGTGCCTCTGAGGTATGTCAACACATGATTTGTTTCCTACCAATACAGTTTGGTTGGCTTAACAATGGCTTGACTACTATGGTTAAATGCATAAGCCATGTCTGGTTGTGTGTTCACCAAATAGATAAGTGAACCCACAATTTTCCTAATGATGGTAGCCTCCACTTGCTCACCTGATCTAGCATCCTTTGTCCTCCAGTTACCTGCTAGAGGAGTGTCTATGAGTTTGCTACTCTCCATGTGAAACCTCGTCAGCATCTCGCTGGAATACTTGTCTTGAGAGACAAATAGTTCCCCATATCCTTACGATACTTCCAAACCAAGGAAATAATGCATGAGTCCCATGTCCTTCATCTCAAACTCTCTTGAAAGGTCCTCCTTGCAAGATTTGATCAACTGTTCATCACAAGTAAGGATCAAGTCATCGACATATAAAACAATAATCAATAATTTACCTTCTACCACAATGAGATAAAGGTTTGCATCTGCTTCACTTTTGGTGAAGCCCAAACTGGTGAGATGACTATCGATCCTGGTATACCAAGAACATGGTGCTTTCTTGAGTCCATAGAACACTCGCTTGCGTCTTCATACATGTGATTCTCTATCGAAAGTCTCCAATCCCTTTGGCTAGCCAATATATACCTCCTCTTCCATAACTCCATTGAGGAATTGTTTAGATAATCTTCGGCAAAATCACATAATCAATCTTTTGTCGACGCGTTTCGAACCAACCAGTGTGGTTCATCGTCAGGACAAGTTGAAGAACCAATCCGGCTAAGCTGAATAAATAGAGAGTGCAGAGACTCCAACGGCTATATTGCCAACTGCTAAATTTGACCTAAGGATCCTAGTCAAACCCCTAACAATACTATAAATAGCTACAACAGGTAAACTTGTTAATTTATATCTAAAATTAGAATCGATTTGATATTTTTAGTATATAATATAATATCATATTAACTATAATGGTCATATGTCTATAATTATTATTATTTAAATATTATGTCATTCTTAAATTTAGTTATATTAGGTAATTTATTCTTTAAGATATACTATTCTACATTATATAATGGTCCAATCTTATATATGAACATTATTAATTATAAAAATTAGTTATATATTTCAATTTAATACATATTAAATAATATACACAAAAACTATATTGAATTTATATAATATAAAACAAATAAATTAATTAATTTTATATAAATTAATTATATTATTATAATATAACAAATATATTAAATTTGCCATATATTTATATTTAATATATATTAAACAGATTAATATACAAATAAATTAATATTGAATTTATATTCTATGTAACAAAAATATATTAAATTAATATAAAATAAATTTATATTATTATAATTTAACAAATATATTAACTTTATATAAAATATATTAAACTTATATTATATATAACAAATAAATTTTAATCTATATTAAATAGATTAATATACAAATAAATTTATATTATATATACCAAATAAATTAATATTGAATTTATATTCTATATAACAAAATTATATTAAATTAATATAAAATAAATTTATATTATTATAATTTAACAATATATTAACTTTATATAAAATATAATAAACTTATATATAACAAATAAATTTAAATTCAACTTAATGATTTATATTCACTCTACATTCAAAGGACAAACCTGCCAAAAGAGAAATTAAAGGAGGAGGAAGACAGAAACCCTAAGACCTAACCCAAAGAGGAATGAGGAGGCTAGGAAGACAGGGCTGGGACCCAGCAACGGCTAATCTTCCAACCATCATCCCTATTAAGATTGTTCGGCCTTTTCTCAATCTCCAGGGCCTCTCTAAATTTGCGATGGTGAAACTGCGGAATTTTGGCAATGACTTGAGCATCCTCTATGCATATATGATGCATAGTCTTCCCCGCATGCTCAGCCAGGGCCGAGGACTTGGTCCTACCATGTCTTAAGTCAGCCGAATGCTCGCTGATCCGCTGATTGATAGACCGACCAGTTTCACCAATATAAGGGGTCCCACAGGAACAGGGAATGACATAGACACCCTTCATGCTCTTAGGGTCAACCGGGTCTTTTACAGACCTGAGGGAGCCACGGATAGTATTGAGAGGTCTAAAAGTTGCGGATACATCATACTTCCTTAGAATCCTCGCAATCCTGTCCGTGGTCCCTTGGATGTAAGGAAGGTTCACACCCAGGACATGATCTTTAGGAACCCTTCGGGTTGAAGGCTCCTTCTTGGCCTTGAGGAAGGCTTTTTGACCGAGGTGTCTATTGTAACCATTCTTCTCAAAAACTTCTAGGAGGTGAGCCTTCTCCGTTTCCAGGCTCTCCTTATCCGAAATTCTCACAGCACGGGTGGCAAGAGTGCTCAGAACCCCTAACTTCTGAGCGGGGAAATGATGCGACGAAGCATGCAAGTATTGCTCAAATGTTGCCTTCACATCCATTTAGTGGATCTTCCACCTCATCTTCACTGACAGTGCTAGAATTGACTTGATGGATGAGTACCTTGCTACTGTAGAAAAGGTCTCCTCATAGTCAATTACCTCCACCTAAGAGTACCCCTTGGACACAAATATTGCCTTGTGTTTCTCTATGCTCCTATTTTCTACATGATTTACCTTATAAATCCATCATGAACCAACCACTGGTTTGTCTACTAGTCTTGGGATCACTTCCCAAACATTGTTTTTGACAATGGAATCATATTCCTCTACCATAACATCAACTTGTACTATTTGTTGCATTGCTTCCTCGAATGAGGATGGTTCTGACTCAACCAGCTTAGTCATCATATCCATGCACCTAGTGTATTGATTTGGTGATCTCCTCTTATTGAACTGTGATGTGGGTGCTCCCACATTTTCTCTAGAATCTTGCAATAATCTATCAGCTTCTAGGGTCTGCTTCCTTCCTTCTCTTGATGTCTCTGCTTGAGTGAATTTCTCCACTCTCTGCTCCTTTGCTTGTGGGTTCTCCACAACTTCCTGAGGTTCTTCCTTTGGAGCCAAAATCTCATAATCAGGTTGGAACTGAATCTCCCTCTCAAGAGAACACCTCATTTTGTTCTCCTCGTTAAACTCTATATCTATTATGACCATTGTCATTGTTTTGGAGAATTTGGTATCTATGGATAAATACTAATTCCCTAGATAAGTAGTTGTATCTAGAACAACAGTTTAAAGTGTTTTAGACTTTTCCTATAAGCAATAGATAAGATGATAAGATAGAAGATCTACTTGTAGTTCCTCTTTCCTCTCGTCTCCCTTATATCAATCCTGTCACTCCTTCTCATACTTAATTCGCTTGAGAAGTACCTTGTAAATACAACAGAAAACAAAGAATTGATCAAAGCACACAATCTATTGAATATAAGTGAAAGGAATCAGATACAATTCACACATATAAGCATTATGAAACAATACAAACATATGGGAGAAAGGTTCAAACACTTTATTAGATAGAAGAAGGAATTACAACCATTGGTGTCTGATTCAAAGCCATTCCTCTAGCTTGGATCCCATCCACATCACATCAAAAGCATGACAAACTTATAGAATTACAATACTTGCTTCAAAGCCAAATCTCATAGCAGCATTATCTCCTTACAATTCAACATAATCCAGCCCCTGATCACTTAGATGAGTGGTCAATTTATAGGAAGATGAAGGAGGTTTTGTCATAAATGGTGGCATTGAATGGCCTTCCATACTTAGAATTAGTTCCATGGAGGAAGGGATGAGAGGATAGGATGCACCTTAACTCATTCCTCATCCATTTTCGAGCTCATAGGAGTTTATAAGTGAGGTAAAATTCTAGATGACTCCAAAAGATAAGAATATTCCCCAAACCCTATGTGAATTTAGCTCATTCTCACCCAGCGCAGGTGAAAGGAAGCCTAAGTGTTCTGCATAGCACCCTGGCAGTGGACTCAACTACTCTACAGTGCACCTTTACAAGGGCTTACCTGTGCTGGTCCCTCTAGAGGCTATTTCTGGACGTCTTCAAGTCATGAAACTGTCTGGGAAGGAGACATTCAAAGGGGTGACTTGTTTAGGGCATGAAGCAAATGAAATTAGGGTTTGATGAGCCCTAAAACACTTATATGGATGTTGGGATTTTATGTGCCCAAATGGATCTGTAACATTCATCTTGAGAGATGTCAAGTGCACTCAATAGTTGTGAGGTGTATCTATGTACCCCACAAATATGCCCAACTCTGCTATCAGCTCTAGCTTTTTCCTCGTTTCCTTGGAAACATGCTAGTAAACTAATCATCCAAAGATCCTGAAGTGTGACACATATAATTTCTTCCCTGAAAAAGCTTCCTTTGGTGTACTCATGCCAAGAATCCTATGAGGACTCTTGTTTTGCAAATAGACCGTTGTGTTGCATGCTTCAACCCACAAGTGTAGAGGTAGGATTTGGTCATGCAACATCACTTTTACTTCTCCCACAATACTTTTGTTCTTCCTCTTAGCCACCCCATTCTATTGTGGGTTATGAGTTGCTGTGAACTCCCTTAGAATGCCTTCCTTTGCACTTAAATTTTTAAACTCATTCAACACGTACTCACCACTATTATCGCTCCTGAGAGCCTTCACTTTCCTACTAGTCTCGTTCTCAAAAAGTTCTTTAAACTCAACAAATTTGGAGAATGTATGGTCTTTCTTCTACAGGAATTAGATCTAGAAATTCAGTGAGAAATCATCCACAAATATAACATAGTAGCTATGCTTGGAAGTGGAGGCTGTTGAGAAAGGCCCACATACATTAGAGTGGATCATTTCAAGGATTGCATGCTCCCTGATATCCCGATCATTGAAGATGGATTTTGTGTACTTCCCCAATGTACACCCTTTGCATGTATCCGGCTACTCTAGTGCTCCATTTGGGAGGCATGTACAAATCTGTTGCATGATATTCAAAGTGCCATGATGCAAATGGCAAAGTATTATATGCCATAATTTGCTGACATCTAGGCTCTACAACATCTCTGCTTTTGTACTCAATGTTGTACAATCTTCCACATCTAATTTGTAAAGGTTCTTCACTTGAACCCTGATTTGATTCACTTGTCCCATGGAAATGTGTCTTTAGAAAGACCTACTTTTGCTAAATATCACATCGTAGCCACGGTCTTCTAACACCCGCGACATAAATTAGATTCTTCTTCAGACTCGATACAAACATCAAATCCTTGAGCCTGAGAGGGGACACATACTTGAGCCTGAGAGAGGAGCCAGACTCCATCTGAAAAGTAATGATACCAATGACAGTCGCGCTATACCTTCCATCATCTCCCATATTGATGTGCATTTGGAGATCCTTCTCCTCCAAGTCATTGAAAAATTCTTTGTTACCTGTCATGTGGAATGAGGCACCATTGTCGAGATATCACACACTACCCATCACTATACTTTCCATGCATGTAATGAGGGTAAAATAAAGTTTGAACTGTGAAGCCAAGACTTCACCCGCTGCTCCTCCTGTGGTCTTCTTTCTTGCCTTTGTGTGTGAACATTTCGTGGCATAGTGTCCTAATTCGTGACAGTGAAAGCATTTAATTTTGGACAAGTCTTTCTTCTTGCCCCCTTGACCATATTCTGCTTTGGATTGGGATTTCTTCCCTTTACCCTTCTTTACCTTTCCAACCAAGGCACAATTCTCCTCATCCCTGACCTTGGATGAATTCCCATCTCTATTACTCCACCTTATTTTTTCCTGCACAAGATCAGACAATAACCGCTCCCATCTTGGTAGTTTCTCTCTACCATTTACCAAATATTGATAACTATGCTAGGTATTGGGAAGACCCAAGAGGGCTAGAGCTACCAGATCTTCTTCAAGGACAATAATACCAACTCCACCAAGTTCATCATGAAACTGTGTAAAACTGCTTAGGTACCGCAAAATTGTTTCATTCTTTTGCATATTAATAGTTCGAAGATTGTCCTTGAGTTCCAGCTTTGTGTGGTCACTATTGTTCTCAAAAAAATACGTCAATGTTTTCCACATCGCGAATGCAGTCTCTTTCCAGTGGATATTCAAGACAATATGATCCTGGACTACCTCCAATATGATCCTCCTCACTTTAGCCACATCCTTCTTCCACTGAGCAAGATACTGGGCATCAAATGCTGGGGGTTTTGCTACATCTATCTTGATGTATCCCAACAACCCATTATCATCCAATACTGCCTCCATTCATATCTTCCATGCCACAAAATTTGTGGTCCTTTCCAAAGCATACTCGAACCTGAGTCCACTGAAAGCCATCTTCTTAGTCCTGGAGAAAACTTGTAACATTGATTTTCAAATTTGAACCTCTTGCAATGACAACTTAATTTGAATTCTCTTCTCTACTATGAATCTAACTCTGACACCATGTAGAAATTAATGTTTAGATTCTCAATTTCTCATGAAATTTTCTAAATCACAAGACTAGAAGCTACTCTACTCATCTGCGGAAGAAAATTCACGATTGAGAACACAAATCATTAACATGAATCAAGGTTCAACACACATACACAAATTTATCATGGGGAAAGCAACTGCTCAAAACCCCTTACTATCTGTATTGCATTAATCAAAGAATATGGATGAATAAAATATGCTCTGCTCAAGCTTGAGCTCAACCTGCACATGTATCTTCTATCCTCTTCTTGACTGACTGACCTTGGCCAATACTTAGCCAAAATTTCAAGCCTCCAAGCCCCTATTTCCTTGCAATGTTCCCTTGGGAATTAGGCCCCTATTAATTAGGAAATTCCTCAATTTGGATTGCGCAATTCCTATAGGTCCATCTCTGACTGCATGCATGAACTGTACAACTTATCTTAGTTTACAACTGCTAGTACACTACCCTTGAACTCCAATCTCAAATGGGTAACTCGAATTATCTGCATGCATGAGTTAATTTAGGCTGGTTGATCAATTAACTAGATTATTAATCAGTGTGAACAAATTTACACACCATTGTCACTCAGTGTGAAAAAGGTTACACACCCTTGACTGAACTTCCACTAGTTCTACTAACAATGAGAACTAGTTACACTGACAATAACTCAAATTATTTGAAATAGATTGCTACAAATTAGAAATCAATCATGTAGAACTGAGCTCAAGTGTCTCCAACTTGAATTTACTAAGTTAACTCAGTGACAAGAGCCATTTCACCTCAGTTAAATAGCTCCAAGTATTCTGTTAAAATTGAAATTTGAATTTCTCCTAATTTAATCAAGGAAAAATTAAATTAGGAATTTATTGTTGCATTTTCAACATTATCTTATGCCACCATCCCACAACCCAATGGAACCCCTTTCATTCTTTATAGGGAGCATCTATATCAAGCTCATGTGGTAAAGCCAGGTCCTATCCTGTAATATAAAATGACTGGTACTAAGGAACTAGTGTAGCCCCCTTATTGTTATTATTGTGCCCATGTATCCCCCATATTACTATTGTTGTGCCCCATAAAAGTCCACTATTGTTATTGTTGTGCCCTGACATTATTATTGTTATGTAGGCTCTGATTATATTGTGATCCTTTAGACTCCTAGATATACCAAGGAGGTATTGTCATTTGTATCATCCAAGAATTTTTCATTTGTGTAATTTAAAGGATGTTCCCCCTTGAAGAGGCTAATTTTCAAGTCATTGATCTATCTTTTCTTCTATTTTGTGATTTGGTTGCATAACATTTGGTATAAGAGCTTTGGATTCTAGGGTTTCACTGCTTCAAAAAAGTAATCTTGGAATTTCAATATAACTTTTTATATAAGAAGCTTCAAAAGTGAAAATTTTGACCACGTGGAGCCGAAATCTTAGTGAACTTCTTGTAAAAAATTTAGATCTTGGTTCGTTATATTTTATGAGATATTGTCCAAAGAAGTTAGGGTTTTTGCAAGCTCCAAAATTCAATCTCAAACAGGTGACTTAGGGAAAACCATTACAACTTTCTCTACAAGCATTGTATTTTAATTTTTTAAAAAGTGACACAAATTTCACAGACTTTAGTTTTTTGTATATCATTTTCAGGGTTGAAGGTTGAAACAGTGACACGTTGCACTTCATACAATTTCACTCTACTGAACTAGTCATTAATCAGGTCATTGTGGGAGATTGGGAATAAATTTATCTTGAAGAATCCAATATCGGTCTAGCTTGTGGCATTAGAAATAAGACTCTAAGGGCTACCATAGGAAAAACATTTAGACCTTGGAGAGCTGAAAATACAAAGATACAACAGTTTCAATATCGAGCTCCTAAAAAGCAAGAAACAGGTGTGTATTTTCTTAAAATTTTGCATAACTTTTGTTTGAAAAATTAGTTTGAAGTGATTTAAAGGGCATAGTGAATCATAGCTATTGTTGTTTGATTTAAAAATTCCTCGAAACAAAAAAATGGACACACTTAGTAAGCAACTAGAAAGCTCTACTATGACGCATGAAGAAGAGGAGGAAATGCAACATGATATATCAAAATTACGAGACCAAGTGCACCAAATTTTTCTCTCGCAAAGAGTAACAAAAAATGAAATGGAAGCTACAATGGATGGTTTAAAAGTAGACATGGAAGGTTTGAAAAAATTGTTACAAGAAATGCTTCCTAGTGGGGACAAGGTACTCCATGAAAATCAAGATGAGGATAAAAGAAATATGAAATATGATTTTAGAGACTCCAACATTAGGTTTAAGACCCACCACATTCGAAAGATTGATATGAGGGAGTTTGATGAAAATGATATAGTAATATGGATACTACGGATGGAGCAGTACTTTGATCTACATGATGTGAAAAACACACAAAAGGTACACATTACATCTTTATATTTAGAACCTAATCAATTTGTATTGGTATCAATGACGTTTTTCTCATAAATCACTTGTAACTTGGTCAATTTTTACGGAAGAATTGATAGCACATTATGAGGATACAAAGAGAAATACCTTCTTTAGCCAATTGATAAATATCAAACAAAAGGGTTCAATGGTGAAGCACATTGAGGACTTCCAAAGATTGAATATAAAGGTAAATGATATTCTTGAGGATCATAGGATTGATGTCTTCATAGGTACTTTAGAGGATAACATCCAATTCAATGGAGAAGGCATTTAGGGTGGAAATAAAATTTGAAATCAAAATTATGGCAACAAGGAAGTCTACCACTCACACTATAAAGATGGAAGTGTTGTTTCTCCTAGCCTCCCACAACTTACAAGGTTGACACCACAACAACTAGAGGAAAAAAGAGAAAAAGGGCTTTGTTATAGTTGTGATAGCAAATATAATAAGGCTCATAAGTGTGTTGAGAAGAAATTATTTTACATAGATTGACATAGATTGTGAAGAGGAGGAAGAAAATGAACAAGAAACATCAAAAGAAGAGGATATACACTAGGAACCAACCCCTTAGAAAGGAGAAATGAATCTGAATGGATCATGGCCCATCAAGCCAACACTGGCCATATCTTGTAATGCATTGGTAGGTATTACCACTCCTCAAACTCTCAATATAGAAGGATATATCAAGAAGAAAAAGGCAATAGTTCTGATTGATTTTGGTAGTACCCATAATTTTATTCACTGTAAGATAGCTATGTAATTGAATTGCTTTCTATATCTAGAACCAGAGTATCAAGTGATGGTTGCAAATGGAGGAACTATAAATTGCTCAGGAAAGTGCCATAATATCAATCTAACCATGGGGGAATATGTATTGAATAGTCTAATGATTTCCATTCCAATGGGTGGTGCTGATGTTGTATTAGGAGTCCAATAGTTACAATATTTGGGGATGATAACTTTTAATTTTTAAGAACTTTTCTTGAAATTTTCCTAGGAAGGAAAGGAAATTGATTTAAGGGGCATCACAGGGAAATCAAGGAAGATAATAATATTCAATGACATGACAAAGATTTTGAAGAAATAACAATGAGGCATAATTACACAATTATGCTCACTATATGTTCAAACATCGAAATCATTCGTTTCTCCAAATCTCCAAAGAATCTTGGACAATCAATCCAAGGTATTTGAGACTCCCAAAGTCCTTCCACCTATTCGTGATCATGATCATGCTATTCACATAATTCTAAGAAGCGTTCCTTCAAATATCATATGTTACAGATATCCCTATGCCCAAAAGAGTGAAATTGAATGCATGGTTGCAGAAATGATAGAGGTAAGTATAATTCAACCTAGTCAAGGTTCTTTTTCTACTCCAGTAGTATTGGTACACAAGAAGGATAAATCATGGAGCATGTGTCCCGATTATAGGGAGTTTAAAAAGCTCACTATCAAAAATAAATTTCCCATTCCTACCATTGATGAATTGTTGGACGAATGAAATGGAGAAATTTACCTCACCAAGTTGGATCTTCATTTAGGATATCATCAAATTAGAATGAAGACTAAAGATATTCTGAAAACAACATTCAAAACTCATGAAGGTTTTTATGAATTTTTGGTCACATCTTCTAGCCTTACTAAAGCACCTTCCACATTTCAAGGTTTGATGAATTCCATTTTCAAACCCTTAGAAAATTTGTGTTAGTATTTTTCGATGATATACTAATCTACAACAAGTCTTGGAAGGATCATGTTGATAATGTTGACAGGGTGCTCAAACTATTGGAGGAGAAACAATTGTATGCAAAAACCTCAAAATATTTCTTTGGGGTATAAGAGGTGGAATATTTCATGAGGGCGTTAAGGTAAATCCTAAAAAAATTAAAGCCATCAAGGAATGGAAAATCCCCACAACCCTAAAGCATCTTCAAGGATTTCTCAGGTTGACAGGGTATTATCGCAAGTTTGTTAATAATTATGGGAAAATAACAACACCTCTAACAACATTACTGAAGAAAGATGCATTTTTTTGGACTCCAGAAACAACTAAGTCCTTTGAACATCTTAAAGAGGCAATGTGCCAAGCTCTAGTTTTAGCTACTCCAGACTTCACAAAAACCTTTATGGTGGAATGTGATGCCTTGGGAAATGGAATTGGTGTTGTTTTAATACAAGAAGGAAGACCCATTTCTTTTGAAAATCACCCAATAAAGGGAAAGTATTTACACAAACATATTTATGAGAAGGAAATGTTGGCAATACTACATGCCTTGAAGTAATAACGCCCTTACCTAACGGGAAGACACTTCAAGGTAAAAAAAGATCATGATTGTTTGAAACACTTGTTAGAAAAAATATTATCTTTAGAAGAGAAACAAAAATGGGTCACTAAGATGTTGGGTTATGATTTCGAAATCATCTACAAAAAAGGGAAGCAAAATGTTGTTGCAGATGCACTCTTAAGAATGGACGAGGATGTAGAAGAATTGCTCTATGCCATTTTTATTATCCAACCAGACTGGATAAATGAAGCAATGGGGGAATGAAAGAATGAAGAAAAGGTGTGGACACTCATTCAAAAGTTACAACAAGTTCCCAATACTTCTGATAGATTTATCTAGAAAAATGACTCATTATGGTACAAAGATCAATTATATCTATATAAGAATTCCAAAATCAAACAAAATATTCTTTTGGAATTACAAACCTCTCCTGTAGGAGGGTACTTTGGATTTCTAAAAAATTCCCATAGGACCAAGACTTTTTTTTTTTGGAATGGCCTTAAATATGATATTCATAAGTTTGTGGCAGAATGTTTTGTTTTCCAACAAAATAAAGTTGAGACAATTAAGACCCAAAGTTTGTTACAACATTTATTCATTCCAAGTCAACATTTGGAGGAGGTCTTAATGGATTTTATCACTGGTTTACCCAAGTCCGAAGGAAGGAGTGTCATCATGGTGGTAGTTTATAGACTTATCAAGTATGCACACTTTTGTGAATTATCTCATCCTTTTAAAGCAATACAATTGTTACTTCATTTATGGAAACAATTCAAAACCTACATGGAAATCGAAAGAATATTGTAAGTGACAAAGATCCCATTTTCACTGGAAATTTTTGGACAAAATTATTTTCTTGTCTTGTTACTCAATTAGCTCATAGATCATCTTATCATCCTCAATCTATCAAGCAAACTGAGATAGTGAACACATGTTTGGAAGGATATCCTCATTGCTTTGTATCTGATAAAAAAACACAATGGGTTAAGTGGTTACCTCTGGCTAAATGGTGGTATAACACTTTCTTCCATACTACAACAAAAATGACCCCATTTATGTCACTTTATGGATATCATCCACCATCTACCACATCATATTTAAGAGACAATTCTAAGGTTCAAGCAGTGAAAGATCACATTGAGCATCAACAACAAGTTATTCAACTCTTAAAGGATAATATCACTCTAGTGCAGAATTGAATGAAACAAAACGCATATTAGTATCGTAGTGAAAGAAGTTTTGATGTAGGTGACTGGGTATTTTTATGGCTACAACCATACAAACAAATGCCCCTAAAGAAAGCTAAGAAGGATAATAAATTACCACCCAAGTACTATGGTCCTTACAAGGTGTTGCAAAATATTGGTACTATGGCAAACAAATTATAGTTGCCCGCATCTTCTCGAGTACACCCAATTTTCCATGTTTCATTCTTAAATAAGGTTATCGGTGACAAGTTCCCAATTCAAGCAATATTGCCAAAACTTGACAAGGAAATAAAAATCATATTGGAGCCTCAAGCAGTCACAGAAACAAGAACCCGACAACTACAGAATCCCATTTGGGATTCGAAACGTTGGTGTAAAAATTCCATTACTGTGGGTTCTCCGGTCAAAAATTCAAAAATCTCAAACCACAGATCTCTGAAATCCAACTACAGAATCGATTAATTTCAGAGTATCTCATTAAGTGGAAGAACTTACCCACTAAAGATTCCACATGGGAGGATGATAATTTTATACAGAAGCATCTAGAACTACTCAAGCCTTCAGGACAACACTTTTCAGAAGGAAAGGGGCATGTTAGGTCCCTATACTACTAGTGTAGCCCCATTACTGTTATTTTTAGTGCAGCCCCTTATTGTTATTGTTGTGCCCCATAGAAGCCCGTTATTGTTATTGTTGTGCCCTTACATTATTATTGTTATATAGGCTATGATTATATTGTGACCCTTTAGACTCGTATATATACCAAGGAGGTCTTGTCATTTGTATCATCCAAGAATTTTTCATTTATGTAATGTAAAGGAGGTTTCCCCCTTGAGAGCTTAATTTTGAAGTCTTTGATCTATCTTTTCTTCTGTTTTGTTATCTGGTTGTATAACAGGAACAATCCCCTATTCTTCCCTCTCAAGAAGTCTGGATCTTAAAAGACCTTAAAAGAAAAATAAGAAATCGGTGCAAAATCCTAGAAAGGAATTCAAAGTTGGGTAGGTTGTGTTGGTCAATAAAAATCCTATTCTGGTCAAGATTCATAGTAAGGTTGGTGAGGGATATTATTACATTTCTAGACTTGACGAAGAACTTTGGCTAGAGCCAGTCAAAATAAATTGTATCACCCTTTCCTTGATACTTGACATTGTATCATATGCATGTTAGAGTAGGATGAATTGCATATTGAATTTTTCATTAGAACTTGACTATTTTCATTGTGACAACGACCCTCCAAATTTTTTCTTATGTTAATTTTGGACCCTATGATAACTGCCATTTCAAGCCCCCTTGAGTCATTATGTTGTTTGATTCTTTATTTATGTGTTTTCTCCTAGTGTCTCATCCTCCTAAGTCAATGTTTCATAAGCGTCATCACTTACCCATTAGAAGTACTTGGGTTAGTAAGTCTATGATTAGGTGAATTCAAGATCTTTCTCGACTTAGAAACTTGCCTTCTTGTCATGCACACACTCGAAAAACACTCAAAATCCATGAAAAATCAAATAAAAGAAAGAAAACACTCAAGAAATGCAAAAGCGCACTCCAAGTTGATGAAGCCATGCACTCAACTTGAGCGCACTCCTCCAGGCCGAAGGAGTGCGCCCTCCTTGAGTGCACTCCATCATGTTGAACATATGCACCCTCCATGATCACACTTCTTTGTGTCAAAGACATGTGCCCTTCTTGATGCATGCATGAGCCAATATTGTTGCATGAGGGTGCACTTCTAGAAAATAAGAGCCCACTTAACTTCTTTAAAATAACCCTTTCATGTGACGATAAGTGGCACTCATGTATGAATCAATTTTGCATTTAGATTTCTTTAAATCAACCCAGTTAATCATTCTTCATCCATAATCTTTCCATCTGAGTTGGTTGTACAACTGGTAATAAAGGGTCTCTTCATCAACTAGTGCTGCAAGTAAGTATTGCATGTCGAAACTTTCAATTGCATTTCATGATTTCTCCATCATTATTTCTCTCCTTGCTATCGATCCTCCATTTTTTCAGTTTGTTTTCTGGAATTTATGTTGAATCTTCATGTTGCAAGTGCTATTCCACTGTCTCATGAAAAAACTCTTCATATTCTTAAAAAAACTTTAATATTTCACCATGCATGCTACAACATCTATAAAATTCTTGTCCATATTTATTTTTCTCAGCTTACCATAAAATCTTGGGGTTCAAATTTGTTTCCAAGCTTCCAATATGTAGAGTGCACTTCTTGAGCTCAAAGCTTGATTGAACTCGAAAATTCATCCTATTTGAACAATTTTCCTCTTAAGCACATGAGTGCATCACAAATACATGAAGCATCATTCCTTCAACCCTTCAGCATGCAATAATGTGCCCTTCTTTGCCTTGAGTGCATGGGTGCATTGTGAAGGCCCAAAGCACTGTCTATATCTTCCGTCGCCCCTTTGGAGTGAAATAGTATGCCCTCCCTATCTCTTTGAGCACATGAGCACATAAGGAAGACCTGAAGGCCCATCAACTTCCCCCTTCAACCCTTCAGAGTCGACCAATGCACCCTAGATGATTTATTTCACTTGCTTGAGCATATGAGTGCATTGCAAAGAAATGAATGACCTAGCTCATCCCTTCATGCTTTGAAAGTGTGCCCCCTAGTTTTCATGCTCATTTTATTTTGCATGAAAGTTATTTTCCACTATCGTTCATAGTTCTTCATGTTCTATCATCTGTAATGACTCTTTGCACGTGATTTACAAGTATTGCTACATAGTTAAGTTGCTTAAGTTGATTTTGTCGCTATGAGTGTGTTGCCCCAAATAGGTGTTTGTATTGAAAGTATTGTTACCTTGTCATCATTTATTGGAGCCATGCCACCTCGCAAAGTGAACTACAAAGAATCTCGAGAGGAAAACACTAATGAGCTTGTAGAAGTTTGAAAACCAAACATCCCCATTTTTGCAGACACATAATGCTTTATTGGAAAAGACACATAGGTCAGATGGAGTAAAATATACAACACCTTCATGCAAGATATTTTTCCCAAGGGCTTATAATATGTGCATGAAGACATCAACATTAATAAGTCCGGGAAGCACACGATCACATGCAGGTTCTAGGTCATGCAATGTGTCGAAGTGATAGAATGGATAATTACACATATGTCTAACTCTTACCTCGTGCTTCACAGTGAGAGTGACAGATATCTCACCACCTATTATGGAGAGGACATGAAAA